>PVJA010002041.1:51192-87945 GCA_004027025.1 Myocastor coypus
GTAACTGTATAAGCTGCAATTTCTGGATTGTGAGCCAAAATAGAACTCATTTCCTTTAAATTGTGGGTGTGAGGTATTATATCTCAGCGATGAGATAGAAAGATTTGATCTTTCAAACATTTTCCCCTCAAATATAACTTTAGGCCTAGGTGGCCTCTGGTGAAATCTACTGTTTGAGAGGTAATGTTACCAATTCTGTATAGGTTCTTCAAGAGAATTGGTCTAGCCCATCCAGTGAGGCCAACATTAGCCTGCTATCAAAACCTAACCAAGATATTATAAGATTATAAAAAAACAGAAGCCAAAACATTTCACAAAATAAAGATACGAAGCTTCTAAACATAATTGTACTAAAAACTAGAATGCAACATAAGATACATGTACCTGTCGGCACAGACGTGCACACCAACACATCACGGTCAGATGGGATTTACTCCACAGATGTAAAATTGTTTTAACATTTAAATGCCACATTGACTTCCTTGTGTAAGAACCTGAAAGAGTAAATAGGATCTGAAAGGTATAATGGCTATTGTGAAAGGGAAAGAAACTATTCAAAGGAGAAGGATGAGGGAAAGGAGGAACGAAAGAAGGGAAAAGGAAATATATGTGTATATATGGAGGACAGCTTGGATAACTGTGTGCTGCGTTCTGCTCATCTACTGAAAGGAGTAGTTATTGCTTACATTTAAAAAAATGTTTTTCAGCCAGTCTTATATCTGCTAATCTAAGCAGCTAATATGAAGACAACAACACGCAATATAACAACCACTGCTGAATTCCTATCATTTTGTTTAGTGAAATTCTACATTGTTTCTCATGGCTTTTTAAAAAAAATATTTTTTGCATTCTCCATAAAAATAAATGTAATATGGACCCAAAGTGTAGCTCAGGGGCAAAGCACATGTTTATCATATGCAAGTCCCTGGTTTTGATGCTAGACCAACAGAAGCAACAACAGCTTAAAGTAATTCACCATATTAAAAAAAAGTACGAAATGAAATATGATCATCTCAACAGATGCAGAAAAAACTCCACGGAAAAACCAACATTCATTCTTTATTCAAACTTTCAGTGAAATCAGGATGGTAATTTTTTCTACCTGATAAAGAACAGCTACAAAAATATCCCAACAACAAATAATTTGGTGTTTGGTGGTATAAGCATGAATCTTTTGGGCTCAGATTAGAAGTAAGATATGTGCGCTAATGATGATGTCATCCATGCTGTTCCAAAGCTTTTAGCTAGTAGAACAGGTCAAGAAAAAGAAACAATAATTACTCAGGTCAAAAAAAATATATATATAGCTCAATGTTTAAAGATCCTGAAGTCAGTATTTAGAACTGCAAAGCAAAGTAAAGCAAAGTAAAACAAAACATAATTACTGAAAAGTCAAACAACAAACAACCTAGTGAAAAATATGAGGAAAATATGAAGAAATTTCACCAAAGAATATTGATGCTTGAAAGATGATCAACATAGTCAATAAGGAAAATATAAATTAACACCATGTCAAAAAAATCACACATTTATTAAATGTTTTTTTTTGTGAATTTATTTTTAATCTTTTATTTCTTTGGTACAGGGTCTTGGTATATAGCTGGGACTCATAGTGATCCTCCTGCTTTAGCCTCCCCAGTGCTGGGATTACAGGTGTGTGGTACCATGCCTGGTTTTGGTGGCTGGCTTAGCGCAGTTAGATCTTAAGTATGAAGTACTGGTGAATGAACCTGGGTGTCCCCTGCCCTGCACATGAATTAGGATGGGCAGAATTAAAAGGATTTATCAAACAAAGATTAGTGAAGATGTAGCAAAACCAAAATTCTCAGATACTGGAAGGAAGATCATAAAACCCTACAAAAAGCCAGGCGTGGTGGCTCACACCTGTAATCCCAGCACTCGGGAGGCTGAGGCAGGAGGATTGGTGTGAGTTCGAGACCAGCCTGGGCTACAAAAGTGAGCTCAAGGCCAGCCTCAACTGCATAGCGAGATCCTGTCTCAAAAAGACAATAAAAAAAAAAAAACCCTACAAAAAATAATGTGGGCGTTGCTTCAAAGTTAAATGTAAGTGGATTATGTGATTGAGACATATTTATTTACTTGTTCAAGAGAAATGAAAACATGTTCATATGCATATCTGCACATGAATCTTTATAGCAGCTTTGCTTATAATGGCCTTCAATGGCAAGGAATTCCAACGTGTATCAGCAGAACATCTATGTCTTATCCATATGATGAAATACTACTCATCATTGTCAAAGAGCGAACCATTAATAGATGCTATCATATGGATGGATGCCAAAATAGTTACTTCGAGTGAAAGAATGCAGATGCCATAAGAGTATACACTGGATAGTTCTGTTTGCATTAAGTTCTATAAAATGTAAACTAATCTGTAATAACAAAGCAAATAGATGCTTATGTAAAGAGTGATTTCAGGTGGGGTTGACAAAGGAAACATTTTATTATGTAGTAGTTTTTTAAGTATATGCACATCAGAACTTGTCAAAATTTTGGGATGCAGAGATAGCTTAATGATCTAAACACCTGCTTGGAAAGCACAACGTACAGAATTTGATCCCTGATACCACCTACTGTGCACACCCTGAAACTGGACAAGGTGGCACATGCCCATAATCCCAGCACTGGGAAGGCTGAGACAGGAGGATCACTATGAATCTGAGCTGTGGAATGAGACCGTGTACCAAATAAATAAATAAATAAATAAATAAATAAGTAAGTAAGTAAGTAAATAAATAAATGTTAAAAAAACTTATCAAAATTTACACTCTGATATTCAGAAAGATAGTGATGTTAAGCCCAAGTGTCTGTGTTATAGGGAATAATATCATTAAGCTTCTCTTCTGGAGGGATAACAACTTAAGTTGGTAGACCAAAAAATTAGAGAAAAATAAGGGCTACAAGGATAAACAATATTTTAGCCCTAGCCCTTCAAGGTCAGTGAGGACTCAGGACATAAGAGAACCTGTACTGTAATATCCTATAACTCAGTGGTGTCCCAAATTTTTGGTTCAAGGAAATTATGGGGCTACAAGGAAACTGATTGATGATGTATAGTGTGCCTAAGGACAGTCACCTAGAAAGAAAACGTTGTCTTAGGCTTTCACAGAGAGCAAATTGGTCAGAGTAAATTGGGTAGTTCATGACTCATCCAGGTGGCTGATACTGTCAAAAGCTTTAGAAACAGCTGTACAAGGTTTCAGGGTAAATCCTGAGAGGATTTAACTGGCCTTGTCAGATACAAAAGTTCCATTTTTTGTTATACAGGTCTTGTTTTATCTTGGTCTTAACCATCCAGCAGAAAAGTCTAACCAAGAGGTATAAAAAGGAAAACTATATTAATGTGCTGAGCTCTAAAAGGCTAGGAAAGCTATATTAATGTGCTGAGCTCTAAAAGGCTCAAGTCAACAGCTTCCAACATTGCCAATTGTGCTGATAACCCGCTACTATTATGGAGAACCGAACTATACATACAGCTACTTTCTCTTTGTTCAATGAGAAGAAAGATTTGTACTAATAAATAGTGTTAGACAAGATATCATGTCTGCATCTTGTACTCTGAACAACTACTATGAAGACAACAATATATAATGTATTAATTGTTGTATCTGTCCTACAACCTGTTGTGAAACTGTTTCATTTCATTAAAACTAAAAAAATTACAACTTGCTATGTGTAGTCTAACACCTAAAGCTGTTGAAACTGAAAACAATTGATATGGTCAACAGGTTTCCAGAGATGAGGACTGCTATTTCCAATCCTGGAGAGATTATTATAAAAGAGGTAATAATAATGATCAGTCTGAGGTGTTTCTATTATGCATTCTGTTTTGTATGTATCGATATATTTATTCTTCACATCCAGCTGGAGGTAGAGACCTTTATGGTCCCCATGTTTTCAGGAGGTTTGATTCCTACATGGGTGCATCCATTTCTGTGCACCAAGCCTTGGAGACAGGTGATGCCACCAGGACTCGTGCACAGGTCTGAGGGAGCACTTGATATTTACCTGCATGCAGCTACGTCAGAAAGACCTCTCAATTCCATGCCACTGTGAGGTATGGCTTTAAATGTGGGAAATAGAGTGGTTTGTAGATTTTTGATTTTTAAAGCACATGTAGACATTTCTAGAGTCACTACTGGCTACAGTTTAGGCTTTTCTTTCTTTTTAAAAGGCTTATAAATAAGGTTTTTTTTTTTTTTTTTTTTTTTAAAAGTGTATTTGGTTGTTACAGGTTCTCACTACACAGCTTAGACTTGTAGCGATCCCAGTGCTGGGATTACAGGTGTGCACCACCACGCCGGGTCTTTGGCCAGTTCAACCTGCCCTAGGGGCAGGGCTGGCACTACAGATGGTGCTGCGGATTGAACCATGGTCCCCATGCTTGTCTAAGTTTGACTAAACAGGTGCTTTAGTCTGCTGAGCTATCTTGTTGGCCCCTAAATGAGGTTTCTTATTGAATGTTTTTTTCTTATTCTAGCTCAACTCTCCTTCCCACCCAGTTCATCCTCAGCACTCTGAAGCCTGTACTGATCAATAATAGCACTTTAACCACAGAAGGTTGGAATGATTACTTTTGCTTCTTTTCCTGATCTGAGGCTTCTTGGCAAAGGAACAGCAAAGCCACTATTTTATGTCAGTGACTGTGCCTGCCACCCACTGTCCTAAGTATTCTAAAGTTTAGCTCTCAGCATTCGCCCAACTCTGTGATAGATGGGGCTGTTATCACGCGCAGCTTACAAATGAGACCTGGAACTTTCTGGCTTTGGAGTTGGATTCCTAAGTGTTTAGATCGCTGTTTTCCCTGTCTTCCTGTTTTCAAACTCCTACCCACAGTAGGTGCTCAACAAGTGCTTATCGAACCAAGCCATGTCCTGGGTTCCTAACAGGATGAGCATACCACCTTTTGTTGGTGCCTAGTCGCTCAGCACCATTCGGCTGAGCAGAACACAGAGTTATAGGAATGGAAAGATGAGAGGAACAAGAAAATTAAATATTGATGCTCGCTCACAGCAGAAGCGCTGGGTTCAGGGAGAATGTGGAAACTTCAGGCGGGGCTTTTTAATTCTTGTACTGCCCATCCACTTGGCTTCCCCCTTCTGACGAGGGTCCCTGTAGTTGAGAATAATTCATGCTTTATTTAAAGCCCGCTCTCTGTGCACTTGCCCTGGAAGAATTTCTCTTATTGCAGTCTGGTTTTCTTTTTAATCATCTTCTGGGCAAATGAGTAAAATTTCTCATATGGCCAAAGGATGGATGGGCGTGCCCCCCCCAATGACAGGAATATTTTCAGAGGATATGAATGATCGTCAGTCTATAAGTAGCAGCCACATTTACGTTTTTTTGTTCCTTCGTAATTGAAATCCATCAGTTAGGTACTATTAAAGGCCCAATGCAAATTGTAAAAATTTTCAAGGAAACGAGCCTTTCCTTGAAAAAAAAAAAATAGAAAGAGAGAGTTTCCAATTTTAATATTGCTTCTTATTTTAATGATCCAGCTTTAGCTTCAAGATGTCATTCGCTGCATTATTCAAGAGCAGTTTACAAAAGGGTTTTGATCTCAGGCTTACAGCTGTTAGAGCCAAGGGAATTCTAAGCAGCATGAAACTAACTTAGAGGCAGTTGCTCTCTGTGCTCCTGGATTAAAAATCTGCCTGGGGGTGGGATTGTTTCTTTTTACCACCTAGGATCTCAGTTAGCGGGGTCCCATATGCGTTGCCGTGTGCCCTCCCCTATTGTTACCATCAAGGAAAGCCTCCCAGCCACCCCTAGCCCACCTTCGAATTCTGTTAATTGCAGTCTCATCAGGGGTGATGTCAGTGACCAGGGGGAGGCAGAATCCCAACACGCGGCAGCCAAAGGGCAAAGAAAGAGGAAAACCAGCAGCAACATGTGAGAGGCGGGGCTGGACCTACGCGAGCTGCACCATTTGTTATTCACACAATAGCCTCACACATGTTGATTTTAGACTGCAGCCGCATTGCAAAGATGGGTAACGCAGGTGTCCTGATGCAATTAGGTCCTATTTGCCTTTTCGCTTTGCATTCATTCCTAACAGGGGAGGCTCACTGAGCTCCAAAGAGAAAGGATTACTGCAGATATTTATAATTTCTATACACATCACCTTGGAGAATATCATGAAGTGCTAGGTATATAGGACTGTTTAAAACCTGCTTTTTAAATTTCAGCTGGGAACTTTTCTTCAGGATCAAATGATTTGTCTTATGCAGGTCTTTTGCCCAAACTTAACTAAGATTTCTGTGCTTCATTTATTAAAGCAGAAAATTCAAGCATGCAGGCAATAAAACCCAGCCAGGCAGTTGCATGGCATTAGAATATCTTGTAGCCATCAGTATCTGCTTAAATGAGAAGCTGGGAAAAAGAAAGCCAAAGGACTCAGGTCGTCTTCCGTTTGCAGAGCGGGGCAAATTTCTTGCCTCTGCACCAGGGATTTGAGGGGCCTCCCAGAATGCACTGCTCCATGAGAGCCACATTTTTGTCTCTATATTTGACATAACAGCTATTAGAGCAAAAGGTTTGCCCTTGCAAGCCTGAAAATGATCTTCTGTTACAAGCAAAGAGGAGACAGGACCTGAGATTTTTGCTCAAATTCTTGCAACTTCGCAGAAGCAATTAACACTGATTTTGGGGTGTTTGGTTTGGATTGGACAGTGGTGGACTTTGATCTTTTGAATCCTATGAGCTGCACTTGAAAATTATTGTGAATTTTATAAGGAGGAATTATGTGTTTTCAGAGGCATGATGCCTGCTAAGGACTGCAAATGTGTGATAAAGTGGGCCAGAACACAGGAACGGTGATCATTGGTGGGATTGTGATTTAAACAATGTAGAGGAGGTTCATACTGTGTGTCTTCTAAGTCTAGCTAGAGGGTAGAAGGTTGAGTGCTCAATACACAGAATATATTCCTTTGAGTGTGAAACAAACATGCACAAAAAGTTCCATTTGAGGTAGTGCAAAGAGAGCTTCTGCAAAAACCATGACAGCAGGAGATCTTTCTTCATTGGCCATGTGTTAGCATCACTATGTTTGTATGTGCACACTGGGCGCTTTTATTCAGGTACAATCTGAAATTAACGTAGACTTGCTCATGATTCAAGACCCTCTGGATTTCATAATTATGTCTGAATCTTAACAAAGTTGCATTTCAAAGCAATAAGCCTGGCCTGCACCCTTTATCTGTGCCAGATCCTATAATCAAAAGTGACTCCTGTCTGTGCCTGAATCTCTAATCCAATCTCTAATGTGAGTTTCATGATGTAGCAGTGCTAAAAGAATCTGCACGAAGATAGACTGCATTCAAATTCCAGCACTTTTATTTACTAGGAATGGAACTCGGGTCAAGTTACCTGGCAGTTTTGAACCTTCTGTTCTGCTGGGTACAAATTAGCCCAAATACTGCCCAATTTTTATAGATCATAACCATAGCTTTTAAGCATCAACCACGGGACTGTTTCCTGTGGGACAGCCAAAGGTCCTTGTTGTAGAAGATGAGTATCCTGGTTACTTACTCATTGCTGGAACAAAATGTTTGACACCTGAAAATTAAAGGAAGAAAGGCTTATTTCAGCTGAGAGTCTGTAGAAGTTTCAGTGCATGGTTGACTGGCTTCAAGGCGAGGTGGCACGGCAGAAGCGCATCGAAGAGGAGAAATAGTCCATTGCAGGGAAGGTAGCAGCAGCAGCAGCAGGCAGTTACATGAAGCTTCCCTTTCCCTTTGATTCTATCCCAGCTATACAGCTGTGAGTTGGTGTTGTCTGTACCTAGGATGGATGGGCCTTTGCATTATCCATATCAATTTAGCATCACATACCCTTAATCTTAGCACTCCACACTCATGCTCCAGCCACTTTCCACAAGCCCCACCTGTGAGTGTATGTGGCTTTGAGGAAATGTCCAGATACAGTGAGGGTTTCCCACCTCCTTCTGTCTAGTCTGTTGGTTCACACATGTTCAAAGTAATGGAAATGAAGTTTGAATCAGAATTCACCCTTGTGGACAATTATTCTTAGTTCAAGAAAAGAGCAAACATCACAGCATTGCTTTCATGGCTGGCAGATTTGCCTTGCTAATCCTGGAGCAGCGCTTCCCAACTTCAGCGCTGTTGACATGGATACCTGGGTAAGTCCTTGCTGTTGGAGGCTACTCTGTCCACTGTAGGATGTTTATCAGCACCACTGGCCTAAATATCAGGTACCTATCACACTTTTTTCTAGTTCTGACAACTAAAATTGCTTTCAGGCATTGCTGGAGTTCCCTTGATGGGAAATCACCCCCCAGTTGAAGGTCAGTGGCATAGCAGATTGACAGATCGTGGGGAAATCCTCGCTGTTTTGATTCCCAGGCCACCTCTGCCAATGAGAACCTGGCTTCCAGTCACGAATCACAACCTTAAATAGCTGCAAATGTGTGAGGAAGGACCGAAGCAGTATGCATTATTGTCAAATATCAGCTCACCTATTGGGAGAGAGAAAAGGAAAAGCGTAGCTTGAGGTTTGGTCTTTCCTTGCTTTTTTATTGTTTTGTGTTTAACTTTTTCAAAACATGATATGGTCTTAAGAGAGTTCATTCTTAATTTTTGAATGCCTTGCATTAAGGCTTCCTTTGACCAATTGAAATCACGTATTCAGGTTGTCTACTGAGACAGAAAGATAGGCCAATATACACAGGTACTTCCATGTGCGTAAAACAATTAATTGCATTAGCAGCACACAGCTGCTTCTAATACGCATTTAGTTTATTAATTTTTATTTTGTAGACAGCACCAGGCTTCTCTGTGCCCGATTTCCTGGAAGTACATCGTTCTTTACCTTCATAGCAGAATTTATGGCAGAAAATGTTAAGTCACTGTGTGGGTGTTTCCTCCCTGTTCTAGCAGTAATGGAATGTGATCTCCTGATTCTCACGTAAGTACTGAATACAGATTCTCTGAGCTGCCTTGAACCTTGAAGAATAATACCAAATTATACCTAGTCTGTAAATAGGAGATGATTTTTTTCTCTTTCCAGTTGCTTTCCACACACTTTAATATATGAGTGAGTGATTTATAACACTAGTGACAAAGCTGCAACACAGCTTGAAATTTTTTTATAATAGCTGTACTACCACATCTATCATAATGAAGTGTCTATGAAATCATTTTCTGCCAAAGAACATCTTCCCAGATTCTATTAAGAACTTGCTATCTACATGAATGCCAAATCTTGCTGAAATACATTGCTTTAAAATGACCCTCATGGGCGGGGTCCATTGTAGCCTTTGGAGTGACTAAAATCTCAATCAAGGACAATGAATTTCAGATGTTGGTGGGAGTCTGCAGAGAAGGAAACTAGAAGTTGAAGTGATGGTGAAGTAATTTTTTTTTTTTAATAAAAGAACTAATTTTACCAGGGTATTACTGAGTTTGGCAGTTGGATGGATTTAGATTCTATTGTGCTTGTAGTTCCTGTCACATTTACCTGAGAGCTATCAACTTCCTGCTGTTTCCAATTTTTAAAAGAATATAATAGCCCCGCCTGCCTATTATTACTGCATTCTATTTGTAGTTATGTCTTCTTTGAGGAGAAAAAGCAAAGGACTTCACCTTGATTTGTGCGCTTGTTGAACAAAATCTTTTGCATCCGCCAGAATGGCCTGTCTTCTTGGGAACTGAGAGAGACTGCTCCTGAGTGTTAGATGATTGCAAATTCCTTCCATTCATGGAAACCTGCTGGTGCTGACTGTAGTACTTGATCCAAGGAGCCCTGTCCTTGGTGCTGAATATTATGTGCCATCAGCTATTTCTCGAATTTTTACAAAGAATGTTTTTTAACTGAAGACTCAAGAAAGCCCAAACAACTTCTCCGTGAAGAAAGTTACTGCAGGTTTCTCCTATCTTTGTTTCTTCACTATAGTTGTGTAGAACATTGGACTCAATCCCTATTGTGTGTGAATTATTTATTATATTTGGGAGCGTGCACTGCTCTCTCTCCATGCCTCATCTTTTACTGATCTTCATATATATCTAGTGCTCCCATTAAGTGTCACCAGAGAATTTATGGCATCTTGAGTTCAAAGGGAGGATGAGCTCGCCTTAGGTACATCATACACACTAAGGGGTGTGATATTTTACATTTCATGTAAGCCACAGAACAATACTGGGAGTTCTCATCATCTCAATTATACAAAGGATAAATTGAAAGTTTGTGAAATTAAGTAATGCACTATTTGTTATATAGTAGGTAATATAGGTGTATAAGGCTTCATTCTTAATTTTTTTCTAACATACCAGACAGGTGAAGAGTAATATTTTGAGGCAAGGGCCAAGAAACATTTTCATCTGCTTTTGTGTTGTGGCTTTGGTTACAATTGTTTTGGTCACGAGCTAGGATAATTATTAGTGGTGGGTAACTTGCACTTGGAGCTCCAAACATTTCCTATACACTGGTTGTGAAATTTTTTTTTTTTTGTAGATCAGAAATACAATCAAGTTCTGATAGCGGTTAATAGCCTCAAAGTCATGTAATAAAACTAATAAAACTACATCATGTTGAACATGTGATTTGCAAATAGAAAATTCATTTCATATATGTCATCTTATTTAATTTTGCCATAACCTTGTAAGACAGGGAGTCTGGGAAAGATTATTTCTCATTTTCAAGAAGAGGCTGAACTCAGATCAAGTGACTTTATTACAGGGCAATAAATCATGTATGCTTCTTTGTAAAGCACTGCCTCTTAGTGTGAAGATGGTTAGTGTCCAAAATTTGTCTTCATATTTCCCTCTCCTCTAGCCTTAGTATTGTTCTTTGGGCCAGCGAGATAGCTTAGTGGTCTAAAGCACCTGCTTAGGCCAGCTTAGGCAACCACAAGGACCGCGGTTCGATCCCCAGCACCACATGCTGCACCAGCTCCACCCCCAAGATGGGCTGAGCCAGCCATAAGAACAACAACAACAACAAATATATATATATATATATATATATATATATATATATATATATATAAAATGTTCTTTGTAGTGTATATTTTGTTGAATTGTGTAAAGTTCTGGTATAAATGAGTACTGTGTAGAGTGGTGTGTCTGGGAACTCCGACAACCGGAGAATTGAGGAACCTAAGTCACCACACACCTGCCGTGCATTCAGGAAGAGCTATGTTGTATCAAATGACATTTACATGGCTTTTTTTCTATGAAAATTTCCTTCCAAATTCCAGTTTCAGAAATTTATTTGGCATTTTTACATTGGTTATGCAATACCACTCCCTTTTAGAACAAAGAAATCACCTAGTTGTGGGACTGGCAGGATGGCTCAGTGGTCTAAAGCACCTGCTTGGGAAAGCTTGGGCGGCTTCAGGGACCGCAGTTCAATTCCTGGCACCACATGCTTTGCCAGCCCTGCCCTCGGGGTGGGCTGAGCCGGCCATGAAAATGAATGAATAAACAAACAAGGGTTCTGAAACAAGAAAAAAAAAATCTTAAAAAAAGAAATCACCTAGTTGCATGTATATATTCATATGTGCATTATATATACAAAGATATAAGAAAAGATTATATGAATATGAAGCATTCACTATTGTTTATGGAGTTTGTTTTGGGTCATCTCTATTTCTGTGTATGAAAATGTGACTTTTGGGCTGCTTTCATACTTTCTGAAAGAGATACCATTGTTTATTTGTGTCTGCTTTATTAATATTCTGATTATTTCCAGCTTTTAAAATTAAATTCTTTAACTCTAAAGTTAGGTGAAGTGCTATTTCTTTAGCATATACTTCAGGAAATTAAAGGAGAATAGGGATAAAGAGAAACCAAGTAAAAAAACTTAACAATGAGATTGCAAACATTCTAAATTGTGAGACCTCACCACACATAATGTTTGTATGATACCCACAATGTTCCCTTTTATCACTTTGAAAATAACCTGCTTTATCTCCAGTTAAGGACAATCTCTGATCAATTTTCTGTCAGTATAGTTGTTCCTTTTGTTGGTTTTAAAAACAAATAAAATTACACACTGCGTGGCCTACATCTGCTGCTGTTCCTTAGTCTGATGCTTTGGGGATTCATCCCTGTTGATGTGAGTGTGAATTATTCATATTTCTCAATAATACTTTGTGGAGCTGTGCCAGTCCCGCCCCCGGGGCATGCTGAGACAGCAGTTGAGACTGGGCGTGATGGTATGTGCCTGTCATCCTGGCCCTTGGGACGCTGTAAACAGGCGGATCACTAAGAGTCCGATTTCACAGTGAGACTCTGAACTTCCTATAGACCTTTCCCTAAAATACAAAAAGAAAAATAAATAAATAAAATAAAAAATATTTTGTTGAGTAATCAGTTTACAATTTACCCATTGATAGACATTTGGGTTATTTTCATTTATGGCTATTATGAATAAAGCTGCTATGAATTGTCGAGAACACGTTTTGACATAATCATATGTTCTTGTTTATCTTGTGCAAATTTCTAGAGATTACTGGATTATCTGCATAATATTTCATAATCAGTTGTCAAGCTATTTCCCAGGGTGACTAATATTTTTACTCTCATTAATAATGAAAATTATTAATAATGAAAATGTAGCTGCCTCATATATTTCTTTCATTGGACAGAACCAGCCTTGGACCTATAAACCACTCCCTAAAACCTTTCGTTGTTCTTGTGATGGTGCTGGTGATTGAACTCAGGACCTTTATGATAGACAAGTGCCTTGTCACTGAGCTATAACCTCAAACTTAGTTGCTCCATATTCTTTTTTTTTCCAATTTATAAAACAATTCCATTTAATTTTTCAGTTAATGTTTATTTAAATATTTTAAGGTTTTGGTCATTAGAAAGTTGCTTATCATCTTGCAAATGGAGACATATGAAAAATTTGGTCTTATTTTTCTTTACCACAAACAGGACAACATAACCACAAAAAATTCCGGATTAACTAGAAATTAGTATGTTTTCTTAATCACGACAAAGAAACGAAGTTCCAAAGCAATGAAATATGAAATTTTGGGATATTGAGGTGATGTAAAGATAGAGGCAAGTTTATTTATCAGGGGCAGAGGTCACCCTATTCCATGGGGTAAGACTATGTTAGAAGGAGCTTAGTGGTCACTAAATTCTGAGGGCGCTGATGCATGAGGGTGGGACTGTAACACATGCAGCATCTTAGGCGTGTCTTCATCTACTACTCCTGTAGTAAAATACCTCACAATGGGTTGCTCCATATTCTTGTACTTGGTGTTAGCCTTTTCAATTTTAACCTAAAATCTTCTTTGCTGTGTAGTAAGTTCTCCCTGGAATGTTTATTTGTAAGTGTGCAGATGCTAACATTAACTTTTTCTCTAGTAACCTTTCCAATGTATAATTTAACGAATTTTAACACATTTTTTGAATGATAAATGATATTCAATGTCTTTTCATGTTCATATTTAAAAAATTGTCTTTTGGTGTGAGAATATTTATACTTTGTGTTCATTTCTTAACTTTTTTCTTTTATTTCTATTAACATTTTTTTCTGTCTTATAAAGGGTTCTTAATATGTTGTAGGTATAATTACATTATCAGATATATGTTTTGCAAATATTTTCTTTCATAATTTTCTGTTTAATCTTATTAGTAATGCCTTAGGAAAAACGAAGTTTTTAATTTTGATAACATACAAGTTACCATCTTCCAGTTTATCCTTTTGTGCTCATCTAAGAAATATTTGCCTAAAACTATAATAAAAAATAATTACTCTTATTTCCACTGGAAATGTTTTTATTATTATCAATATTATTATTTTATATATTTTGTAGAGCCTCTCTATGCAGCTCATACTTGTACTGATCCTGCTGTTTTCAGCCTCTCTAGCACTGGAATTACAGGTGATTGCCACCATGCTCAGTCTCTATAGATGTTATTATTTTTAAATTTAAACTTAGATATTTGATCTATTTTAAAAATTTTGAGTTATATTATGATGTAATACATGAAGTTCGTTAAAAAAATCAGTATCTGATGAGCTTAGCTTGATTTATTAAAATATTTTTCCACCAAACTGCATTTTTTTGATAATCACTTGACTATATTATGTGTGCCTTTTCATAGAATATGTTTTTGTTTTTTTTTTTTTTTTTTTTGAGAAAAGATCTTGCTCTATAATTCAGGCTGGTCTTAAACCCACTATGCAGCCCAGGCTAGCTTTACACTCCTGGTAATCCTCCTCCCTCTGTCTCTCAAGTGCTGGGATTACAGATGTGCATCAGTACTTCTACCTACTCCTAGAATATGTTATTCTTCCTTACCCTACGTGCTTGTTATTAGGGCAGTATTATAGTATCTGTATCGCCATCACTTTACATTAAAGTTGTAAATTCTCCTTTATTGTCCTTCTTGAAAAACATTGCTTTGTCTATTCTGGGTCCTTTCATTTCCAGATATATTTTAAAATTGGTTAGCTCAGTTACATAAAAAAAATCTCTTCTCTGAGTGTGCTTGGAATTGTAATAGATGGTCAGATTAATATAAGGATAATTGACATTTAAAAATATTGTGTCTTCCAATTCAAGTACATGGTATATCAATCTGTTTAATTATACTTTTTAATTCCTCTTGGAAATGAAATATGCTTTCAACAGTATGATTATCCTGGGCCATAATCATCACCATACTCCAGTACTAAAGGATAGGGTGCTGAGCTAAATAGATAGCAACTTCTCATCTCTAATAAAGTGGGAAGGGAAGAGCTTGGGACAGATACAAAGACCAGGACCAACTATACCAGAAGGACATTTCTGAGGCATAGACATTTTCTAAGGAAGCCTTGATATTAGTGATAAATCTACTTAACACAAGAAACTTACAAGAACAGCACAGAAAAAAATTAAAATAAAAAATAGAAAATGACAATATGCCGAAGCAAAATGCAACCCATGGCTCCAGCCCTGGACAAATGCAAGGAACAGTGGGATAGAGGAAATGAGAAGCCACCCATCTGAATTTTCTGACATGACAACAGCAGCAGCAAAACAATAAAGGAGTCCATATAAAAATTAAATCAGAAATAATCTCTCAGGCAAAAAAGATGGCAATCTCGATGAAGGAGATTGCTAGATTAATGTAGACACATAAAAAAGAAGCCTAGGAAAATTATGCAAAAATATACACCTAACATGGGAAGCTATGAAATAGAAGAAAGCAGACATCCAGGAAATTAAAGATTCCGTTGAAAAGTTTGAAAATCGAATGAACAGAAGTGAAGACCGGTTATCATACCTAGATTACAGGATTTCAGTTTGTGATCAAAAAAAGAAAGATTGCAAAAGCGGCAAGAGACCATGGAAAATTAATGCAACAGCTGCAAGGTAATGCAAAGAAGAGCAACATGAGATTGATTATGTCGATAAAAAATAAAAGCAGAAGTCAGCGTAAATGACATTAAAAATCCTATTCACAGAAGTAGTGACTGGAAAATTTCCAAGCATGGATAAAAGAATTCGACACACAACTGAGGAACATAGAAATCCAATTATTCATGACTAAAGTAAATTTATACCAAGATACATAATAAACAGGATTCCAGAAATTCAGCACAAAAAGAGAATATGAAAAGCTGTTAAGAGAAAAGAAACAAATAACCTATAAAGGAAGTCCATCAGAGTCACAGAAAACTTGTTAACACAAACTCTAAAGTCTCCAGCTTGGAGTGAAGTATCTCAAGTCCTAAAAGAAAGCAATTTCCAAATCAGATTGATGTACCCTGCAAAACTATCTTTTGCAATCAATGGAGAAATATGATACTTTCATGATGAAGAAAAACTGAAGAAATTCATGAACATCAAATTAGCTCTACAAAATGTTCTGAAGGATATTTTAGGAAGAGATAAGAAACTTAAGACAGACCTGAATTCCAAGAGCATCAATTTGTAGACTTCAATTCTAAGAATATAATTTGTAGACCTTAATTCTGAGAATGTCAGTGATAACCATTTATGTAAATACTCTTAATTCACCAGGCTAAAGAAACAGACTGGCAGAACGGATCAAGATGTGAAATCCAAAAATTTGCTGCCTACTGCAAACACTTAACCTAAGTGCATAGACTGAAAACAAGAGAAGGGAAAACAATATTTCATGTGATAGATACTTGTGAAACAGTCGGGGTAGTTATTTAATTTCATAACAAAGTGAACTTCAAGCCAAAGTTGATCAAAAGAGACAGGAGCACTACATACTTGTTAAGGGAAAATTCCAAGAAAAACAGATAACATCTATAAATATATATTTACCAAAAGTTGGTGTCCTGAACCTTATAAAACAAATATTAATGAAAAATCAAATAAGTACTGATGCATTTTTTTTTTTTTCAGAACTGGGGATCGAACTCAGTACTCTAGCCATGCAGACACTTGTGACCCTGAGCTATGTCCCTGGTCTCTACCAAAGCAATTTTAATGGGGGCCCTGCGTACCCCACTGTCACCAGTAGAGAGATCAACTAGACAAAAAAAAATCAACAAAGACTTATCAGAACTGAGCCAATCCTGTGTACAAATGGACTTGGCAGATGTCTATGGAGCTTTTGGGAACAAGTCTTCTTTATTCCCTCTAAAATGTATTTCCAAGAATTTCGTATTTTAGATGCTATCTTAATTTGCATCTTTCGAGTCTCAATTTTTAGCTGTTCTGTAATGGCATACTGAAATTTAAATTATTTTTTTTATAGGTCGATCTTGAATCCTCAAACTAGGACTAGTGTTAATAGACATCCTTGTCTTGCTTTGGGTAGTAAGATTGACTACTCTGTCTTTCACCACTCAAGTGGGATACTGGTTCTAGGTTCTTGACAGTTGTCTCTTAACAGGTTGGAAAGATGTCCTCTGCAATAGAACTGATTTTCTTCCTAGATTTTTACACTGAGGGATTTCACCAAGAGGCTGGCCCCACTGGCATCCAAAATTGGACTTCTGACATCCAGAACTTGAGAAGTAAATGTCAGTTTACCCATTAGCTTAAGCCATTGAATTGCTTTCATCATTTTGTGCTTATATATGCATTATTCAAACTTCTACTTCTACTTAGTATATATTTGATATCAGATATTGTGAGTTTTATCTTTACAAACTCCATTTGTATCTTTTGTAATGCCCTCCTCCATGGTCATAGTTTCCTTTACTCTAAAGAAGATGTGGAACGCATTTAAAATGACCTTTACTTCATTTATTTGTTAGTTCTATCATATATATTTTTTCTGATTTCTATTGAGTAGTATTCTTAATCTTTTGAGGCTTTGCTTTTCTACTTCCTTCCTTGCCTTGTTATTTTTCATTGGATACTGGACCTTGTGAATTTTATGTTGTTGGTGGCTGTACTTGATTTTATTTTTGTTTTTTTAAAGTAGAGTTTGATTTTATTCTGGGGTGCTGTTAAGTTACTTGTCATCAGTTGAGTCCTTCTGAGATTTGCTTTTGGCTTTGTTAAGTCAGACCTGAGAATCCGTTAAGTCAGAACCAATTTAGTTTCACTGTTAATACAATGTCCATTTGAGGATTCTACCCAGCATTCTCTGTATTATGAAGACTTCTCTCTGGTTTCTTGGAAAACATATTTGCTCTGAACGACCTATGTCAATTGCTACTTCTTCATCTTTGAGTAGTTCTTTCTTTGGGCTTGGGTAGTGGCTGATTATGTGTATGCACACCAGTATTCAGTCAGACAAGGAGTGGCCCTTCTGCAGATTTCTGGAGTTATCTTTCTATAGCTCCCTCCATTCTGGTAATCTGATACCCATATCATAGCCACTTTGAGCTTGACAAACTTTGATTTGTCTTTCCTCATTTCCATTGGTCACCAGGCTGTTTGGAGTCTCTATCTCCATGCTATAGCCTGAACTCTTCTTGTATATCATCACAGTTTATGAAACAGATGCCCCTCCAGGCATTATGTTCTCATAGTGAGAGGCATTTGTGAGGCAACTGGATCATGGGGTGTGATACTGTTCAGTGGATCAGCCTACGGATGAGTTTATAACTAACTGTAATGTTGGCAGCTGAAACCTGGGCGCAAGAGGCAAGTCACTAGGGGTGTGGCCTTGGCAGCTCTCTCTCCCTCCTTCCTCCTTTGATTGTTTTCTGATCCCCAATGGCATGGCATGTGCTCTTTCTCCTTTGCCTTCCCTTTTTGCCATGATGCCCTGCTTCAGAGCCAGCTGACTATGGAGTCAAACTGCTTAAGACTGAGATCCAAATAATACTTTCTTTAAATTATGGGTATTGGATATTGTGTCTCAGTGATGAAGAAAATAATTAAGAACCATGGAAGCTGGGGTCGTCCTATGACTCATTTCATTTCTCTTCCTTATCTAGTGCTGCCTGTTCCATGTCCATAAACTGTTATTTCATATTTTTTTTTTTTGATTTTACAGTTTTTAGTGTTGGTGGGTAAATCTGGTCTTCTTTACTCAATTTTGGCTGGAGGTAGATGTCTTGGCTATTTTTTTTTTTCTTAATTAAAAAGAACAAACAGCCTATTTTGGTCTATTCAGAATTATGACTTTTTTATTGTACCATATAAGAGCAGACAGCAATACTTAGAAACCAGAATTGAGGTGAGAATATTTGCGGTTTTAATAGTGGCCACATCCTGCCATATTTAACATCATTTTTTTTTCTTTGCAGGACTGGGATTCAAACTCATGACCTTGTACTTTCCAGGCAGGCACCTGTGCCACGGCGCTGTCTCCCCAGCCCTTTATCCTGCCATATTCGAGATGGGCCTTATTTAGAAATAAGGAATCTTTCCTTTCTGGGTCTTTTTTTCTGTTTGCTTCGTTTGCTCCTTCCCCTACATTGTGGTCCTTGCCTACTCTCCTCCTTCACATTGCCTTGTTGTGCCTTGTGATAGGAAGGCTACGTCTTACCTTTTGGCCCATTCTGTGCTCCTGGTTTTGCCTCTACAGCTGGAGTTTTCCCCATGTCTTATTCTGACTTCGTTTCTCCTTTGTTACAGCACAATTTTTGAAGAATTTTCATATACTGTATCACAGCACCTCCATGAACACCCACCACACTCTATGCTGATTGCTAATAGTATCAATGAATAATGCCAGATCTTGAAACGAATGCAAAAGATGGCTTGACTACAATGATCAAGGTGCATTGTGGGGAGTTTAGATGAATTTTGGAGATTCCAAGCCTGCTTCATTCAGGACAAAAGGAAATCATGGAGGGCTTCCCAGAGGAAGAAACGTGAACTTTCCTGCAGGATGAGAGGAGTGTGCTAGCTGAGGAAGAGTGAACTTCTTTCTAACTCTTTAATGCTTGTTCCGTTGGGTCCGATTTGGCTGTAAACTTTCCCCCTTGGATGTCTTAACTCAGTAATAACTCTTAAAGCTCTTGGGATTACTTTTCGGAGGTGTTCTTTTTAAAATACTAAATCTGAAAAACATATTAGCGGAAGGAATCAAAGAGTTATTCTGGCGAACTTGAGAATTCATGCCACTGATGCTAGAAAAACCTTATGGTGAATAGTACAACACCTATAGGAGCATGCTGAGATAGAATATCACTGCAAACATTAAGAAATGGAAAATTCTCTATCACTCAATATTTAGCTCTTTTGAGATTATCATGCCCTAGGAACACATGCCTAAGCTCACTGTATATTCATATTTCTGCTTAATTATAAGCCTACTTCTGTCATTTTTGAGAGAGTAATAAACCTATCTCAAGTCAAGACTGCACATTTATTACAGGATCTAATTTAGAAGTATAAGGGGACTTTTCATAGCTGTCAAAAGAGATGTGACAAAATAAAGAACTTCTGTAATGACATTCTATTAAGTGATGTATTTTAAAAATAATTCGAATCAATCTTACTTTAAGAAAATCTATAAAATGTTTAAGCATTAAAATGTTTGAAATTGTTTCAATATGTTAGATTCATATTAAAATGTGACTAGCACTGGAGGATTTTAGTGTAGATGAGAAATTCCAGATACCGTTTTTATTAAATATGTAAGGAACGGAATGCTTTCAATTAGCATTTGGATCTTCCTCATAAAGTATTATTTAGAATAAATGGAGTTCAGAGACCTTTTTAAAGAAGAAAGATCAAATCTTTTTCACTGATTCACAAGCATAAAAATGGTTAGCTCTGAGAACCTGTGTCTTTCTATGATGCAATTGAATCAACTCAGAATTTGATGGGGTTGGGTTGACTGCAGGTGACCTCTGTCAGAACGAAACCAGAAGATTAAAAGGGTCTGCAATCAGAGAAATTTAATAAGGTTTGACTAAAATATTCATGTGGCAAAGTAAGAAGTACAAAGGTCTTCTGATGTCTCTAACTGATTAAAGAACAAGTTTTAAATGTAACACAAAAAGGGACAATCACAGCAACAATAGCTCCTTTATTGAGTTCTCGCTGGTGTCGGTATTGGGCTAAACAGTTCCTACACATTGCACTTTGCTGTCCTTGGAGATCTCTGAGGATAACATGTTAATTTGCAGGAAAAGAGATTCAGAAATAGTGAAAATGATTAACCAACAACTCGCAGCTTATACGTGGTGGAGCTGGGATCCAAACTCAGACTTAATGGGATTCCAAAGTTCTTGGATCACAGAACTAGTTGCAGCTCCTATTTCCCTAATGCCAGACACTTTAGATGAGCTATAGGCATTAACCCATGCATATTAGCCACCCCGGTAAGGTTGCTGCTCTTATTATTCCTATATTTTAAACAAGGAAAACAAACACAGAGTCTTCATAACGTGCTGAAGTAACACAGATAATGAACAATAAAAGAGGGACCAGAGCCCAGTCAGTCTGGACCTAGAGTTAACTCAGCTGTTTTGTTTCTGCTGTTCACAATCTCTGAGTCTAAAAGATTAATAAGGAACACAATGTGTTAAGGAAAATGAGGAAGAGCTGTAGTCGCTGTAGAAGCGTTGTAAAGGGTTTCATCCAATAGCTAGGAATGGAGACTGGAAGTGACGGTGGTTTATAGAAGTAGGTGGTTAGTGTTCAGAGGTGGCTCTCTCCAAGGCTTTGTCCCATTTTTGCATCGTTTGAGAGCAGAGGCAATGGTGGCTTTTGTTCTGGAGTAGCTTCTCTGGGATACTTGTTCCAAAGAGCACTGAAAAATAGAGTATGTCTCGGTGACTTAGGGGAAGATTTGTTTACTGTGTTATATGATAGAAAGCCTTTTCTTGTGGTAAAGGTTGGGTAGGTATGCTCAGTCTGTTATTAAAAATCAGAGTTTTCCACTTTTAGTTCCTCAGCTGCAAAGAAAGCTTCTGCACACACGCAACCCACCTGGTAACTCCCTGTGGCCTCTGTGAGGCTTGGAGTGCAAAGGAGAGCCACGGCATACAGGAAGTGTGTAACATGTCCTTTGCCTCTGACTCAGGCTT
This sequence comes from Myocastor coypus, assembly GCA_004027025.1. Taxonomy (NCBI): domain Eukaryota; kingdom Metazoa; phylum Chordata; class Mammalia; order Rodentia; family Myocastoridae; genus Myocastor; species Myocastor coypus. The sequence goes on from PVJA010002041.1 coordinate 72,598, forward strand.
CTCCTGGCTTCAGCCAGAGTCCTTGAAACTGGCAGACCCACTCATTAACCATAAGGATGAAATATCAAATCTTTCCAGTTCCTGAGAGTTCTTTCCTGTCTCACGCATGACGAAGGGTAGAGGTAGGTGGCTTAGGGCTGGTGTGGAAGCTTCCAGTAGTCCGCATGCACTTTCGTTCATTTAACTTTTGACTCTTATGACTTAACAAGATTCCTAGGGTCCCAAGCTGCCTGTGGTACTCTAGCCACCATGTCCCTGTCCCAGGAAAGAAGCTGGGAAATGGTGATTAGAGGCTTTCCCAGGTTTCTTACAAGATGACTTCTCCTTGTGTCTCCGTAGCTGTCCTTAGCTCCGAGGAGAGTGGAGGAAGCGGTACCTTTTGGCTGAGCATGGCTGTCCTCAGAATGCATTCAGTGCTGTGTTACAAAGAAGAAAGGAGAACAGATATGGGGCAAACAGCAGGGCACGCCCACGGTGGCACTGCAGATGTTTACTGGGTATAGGCTGAGCCAGGTTGTTTTATGCGAAGACTCATCATAAATAAATATTTGATTCCAGCACTAAGTCCCTCTCTCCTAGCTCAGAAAAATGCAAAGCTGAGTGTCTCAAGACACATCTTGTTACTGTATGCACATCTCAGCTGCTAATGGAGACCCTTGTGTGCAGGAGGCCTTTGGTAGTGGGAGTGTGGGCTAACAGCCGGTTGGAGTAGAGTAGCCCCTGGAAGTGCCTTTGCACCCGTAATGACCCTCGTGAGCCATTAATCTGCAAGAGATGCCGTATCTCTGGGTCACTGCTTTATAAAGAGAATATCAATAAAGGATGCCAGGAACATGTTGATTATTTCTGTGGATGAAGCTGTTGCACCTTGTCTATGCAAGAACTTTTGGATAAGAAACATGCATTGGTTTCATAAGTCTGTGAGAAGCAATCTCCCTCAAACAGAAGCATCAGGGAGTGTTTCTCTCAGGTCCCTCTCAGGGATTTGGGACACCGGGTCAGCACCAGACTCTTCGGCTGATGCTGTGTGACTGTTTTTGGAGGTCTGATGGGAGAGTTTAATCATGATATGCCTTTCGGGATGTATCCTTGCAGTTCAGATGACAGTTTCTTATGATTACAATGTGCTGTTAGCAGCCGTATCAAGAGAAGTTATCAACACTGACTGCCTAATATGTATGCCTTCTGCATTCCTTCCACACATTATTTTATTTAATCTTTGAAATATTCCTGCTTGCTGTGGTGGTGCATGCCTATAATTTCAGCACTCTGGAGGCTGAGCTAAGAGGATTGCTGTAAGTTTGAGGCCAGCCTGGGCTACAATGTAAGTTCAAGGCCAGTCTGAACTGCACAGTGAGAACTTCTCTCTACAAAATGAAACAAAAAACAAACAAACAAACAAACAAATGAAAAAGAAAACTATCCCAAAAGTTTGGTGCTATTACTGGGTCTAATACAAAATAATATCTCTGTACATTAGATTAAAAATAAACACTGCCTCTGTCTAGGCAAACAAACACCACGGGACCTGAGATTCAGATTTGAGTCCTGGTGACTCGTGCATTTTTATCATGCGATGTTCTGATGTAGTATTTAAATCTAGGTAAATATATCTGTCTTTTCAGATATTTATCCATCTCTTAGTGGTTGAAACATTCATAATCATTTTTTTAATCTTTGAAGCCCATATTACATGATTATCTATAGTTATCTGGCTGCACAGCTGCACATCAGGACTTCTTAACTCTGATCTCAGTGTAACTGAGTAGCCATTAACCCTTCCTTGCCCCACAGTTTGCTCCAGCCTATGGCAACCCCTACTGAATGCTCAACTCCCGTATGAGAAACCTTTTCAGGTTCCAATGAGATCATGCAGTTAGTGTCTTTCTATGCCTGACTTATCTTACTCTACTTTCTTCCTTTTCGTCCACGTTATCGCAAATCATAGTATTTCACCATTCTTACATGGCCGAATAGCATTCCATGGTGAGCACACGGGCCAGGTTTTCTTTATCTGTTCACCAGTGGGACACCCATGGCTACTGCAAACTGTGCTGTAGTATATATGGAAGCACGGATATTTGCTGGAGATGGTACTTTCATGTCCTTTGGGTGTACAGCAATGCTGGGATGGTTGGATCATTTGGTCGTTGTATTTTTAATTTTTTTGAGGAAGTTATGCTATTTTTCATAATGGATGCACTAACTTACCTTCTTATCAATAGCATACAAGGAGTCTCTTTTCTCTGTATCTTTGCCACTGCTTGTCTTTTGCATCATGGTCTCTCTTAGTGGAGCGAGATAATACCTTAGTCTGTCTTTGATTTTCATCTCCCTGCTGATTAGTGACGTTGATCAGTTTTTTTTCACATATACAATGGCCTTTTGTGTATCTTTTTCTGAACAAAGTTTTTATTTGAGGCTGTCTCAGTTACTTTTCTCTTGTTGCTGGGACAAAATACCCAACATCCAAAATTGGGGAAGGAAAGGTTTATTTAGCTCACAGTTAGTGGAGGTTTCAGTCCATACTCCGCTGGCTCCTAGGCAGAGTGACACAGGGCAGAGGGCGGAACTTCTTGGTGTGGAAAGCAGCGAAGAGCAAAGGGAGGAGCAGCATCCGGGCAACTAGCGAACCTCTCTTCCTACCTTCTGCTGTATGCAGTTTACCTGCCCTGGGACAGAAGTAACACTCACACCCATAATCCTAGCACTGAATGAGGAATTAATCGCAAACTCTAGAAGACACCCCAATGACTGCATGTAGCTTTAGTGGGACAAACAGACCCAAACCATAACAAAGGCTGTTGCCCATTTGTAAATTGTATTTTTTCTTTTGAAGTTTTTTTCTTTTAGTCCTTAATATACACTGAATATTTGTTCATTGTCAGATACATAGATTGGAAATATTTTCTTTTAATTTTCAGTCTGTCTCTTTACTCTGCCAGCTGTTTCCTTGCTGTAATGAGACTTTTGGTTTAATCTAATCCCATTTGTCTAGTCTTATATTTGTAGACTGTGCTTTTAGGGTATCATCTAAAAAAGTCCTTCTGGATTCTGTTGTCCACTGGCATTTCTTCTGGTAATTTCATAATTTCAGATTTTATGTTTAGGTCTCTAATCCAATCTGATTTATTTTTTTTGTGGCTGGCAAGAGGTAAGAGTCTACTTTCATGCTTCTGCATGTGGATATACAATTTTTCCAGCACCGTTCATTGAAAAGACTGTCCTTTCTATGTTGCATATTCTTAGCTCTTTTGTTGAAAATCTGTTGGTTGAAATTATGTGGATTTACATCAAGACTCTCCTCTCCCCTCCCCTCCTCTCTCATCCCTCCCCTCCTCTTCCCTCCCCTCCTTTTCCCTCCCCTCCCTTCCTCTCCTTTTTTCTCCTCTCCTCTCCGCTCTTCTCCTGTTCTCTCCTGTCCTGAGGTATTTGTTATGGTGACATAAAGTAGACTGCCCCAGAAATACTACACTTACAAACCTGGCTTTTCTTCCAGCAAATGAAGTATTGCTCTAGGCCATCGCCTGATGTTGGGGCAATGATGACAAAGGCAGTCCTCTGTCTGCCACGGTGGGTGCTGATATTGACTGTGCCTGAGTGATACCTAGGCCTACTCTGCAGCTGAGGTCACACGGACACAAACATATATCCATCCTGCTGCAGATCTGTGTGCTAGCTTTCAGCCATGCTTCCCATTGAATGCAGTTGTTTGTCTCACTCAGAAAAATTGAGATTGGGGTGTGGAGGTGACAGTAGCGCCTTGACTGCTTAGATTGTCTGGCTTTACAGGTTCAATCTGCAAATATTGGCTGGGGATGTGGGTCAAGGGTTGTCTCTCTTCATCTGCTTAGAGCTTGGAGAAAGGTGCAGTAGCAAGTTTTATATTTTCACTATCTTATTTTTATTTTTTATGCATGCTCATTTGCATCTTTCTCTTCTATCATCTATGTATCTATGTATCTATGTATCTATCTATGTATCTATGTATGCATGTATGTATGTATGTATCTATCCATCCATCCATCCATCCATCCATCCATCCATCCAACCATCCATCCATCCATCCATCCATCCATCCATCCATCCATCCATCTATCTATCTATCTATCTATCTATCTATCTATCTATCTATCTATCTATCTATCTATCTATCTATCTATCCCATATCCTTTTCCATCCGTTTTCCTGTTCCTTTTCTTATTATACTAAGCTCTGACCTATCATCTCTACCTGATTTCTTCAGCCGGTGATGGTCGCTTGGTCCTGAGTTGTTTGTGGTGGTGGCTGGAAGGTCTTAACTGGCTGCTATCAGGCTCCACGTCCCAAGTTCAAGTCTTAGTTCTTATGGTAAAGTGACCTTCAGTGTGAGGCATAGAAGAGTCCTCAGCCTCTCTCTCTTCTTGCTCTCATCTCTTGGCTTCCAACCTGCACTATTTTTGCTCCCTTCTTTTTAACAGCAGCCACACACACACACACACACAAGCAGGAATCATCCTTTAATACCATCACCACTCTTTTCTTTTCTGTTCTTTTTTTTTTTTTTTTTTTGCACCTGGATTCCAAGTGTAGTCCACATGTGACTATGTTTTTGTGTATTCCACTCAGTGCGTGTTTATTCAGGGCTTAATCTCTCCTAGGGGCAGCGTGTGTGGAGGGAATGGCACTGACAGGCTCCTTGTTATCACAGAGCAGACATAACATTTTGGATTCTTTCTCTTGCATGATAGGACACCAAATCCATTTCTATGTCACCACATTGTCTCCATAATTATCATTTTCATTTTTAATGTCTTTGTAATATTCAATCATATTGATGCATGATAATTCCTTTCAATGTTACATTGCTGTTGAGCAATGACATCTCTGGCAGTCATTTGCTTAAAGATAACGAGCATCTTCAGTCCTTTCTTAAAAGTAAGTAAACACAGATGACCCTGGACAGGGTATCTCTGTGTCTGTCATCTTATTCTCTTTGTTTTTTTTTTCTTTTATGAACAATTTCCAGAGTATAATTACTGGACAGCAGGGAAATCACATTTCTCTGACTTTGTGGAATTTAGCAAAATAGCTAAATAATTCTGCACAGCCTGCAGCAGGCAATTTATCCACAGTATTTTATAAAATCTTTAGAGTAAACTTGAAGGGCATGTACAGTATTTTGCAGATGAGACACTGTCACTGAGAGGTTGGGGTGACCGATGTAGGAATTGCGGACTCTAAAGCTGGGCTCACATGCCTGAAGGTGACAACAGCACAGGGTCTGGATTCTCCCAGAAGCCCCTCATTTTCCCTCACAAACCAGCAGCAGAATATCTTCAGAATCTTGGAGTTGAGAAGGCAGGCAGGTGGAAGTTCTGCCTCACAAATTGTTCTGTCTTTGTGGTAAGCAGCTCATGCCTTAAGGGTTACTGGGGAGTTGTGAATTAGGTCATGATAGGCAGGCATTCAAATTTTTAAAAACCTTTTATTTATTTGATACAGGATCTCGTCATGTAGCTTAGACTCATGGCGATGCTCCTGCCTCAGCCTCCCCAGTGCTGCAATTACAGGCGCGTGCCATCACGCCTGGTTTCACTGGTCGGCTCAGCACCCTGGGGCCTGCATGGCATGTGGTACCAGGGATCAAACCCGGGTTCTTGCTCTTGCCAGGCAGGCACATAGACTGCTGCTCTATCTCTATTATCCAGGGAAGTAATTTATTACTGTCACCATTATCAAAGACAAATTGCAAAATTTAGGCTTAGGCTCTTCTGCATGGACTTCCTTTCTGTACTCAGGCCTTCTTCCTAAACATAGTAATCAGGTAATCTGGGGCACATATATATTTGATGTAGCTATCTAGGGGCGAAGTACTTGCCATACCTTCTTCTTTCCCACCTTCCTCCCTCTCCTGTTCCCTTTCTTCCTCTCCCTCCCCTCCTCTACCTTCTCTTCCTTATGTCCCTTCCTTTCCCCTTTTCTCCTTCAGTCCTGCTCTTCCTGCTCTTTTCCCCTCCCTCCTTTTCTCCCTCCCTCCATCATTATCTTTCCCCCCAGCTCCTTTCTGTTTTCTGTGGCCAGCCTCTATTCTCTGCATTTCTACGTATAATAGAATCATTCATTCTTCACAGTAACACCATACAATAAGCACTTTTCTAATCTTCATTTCATAGATGAACCAAGGCCCAGAGAGATCGATCTTGCATTACTGCCTCATCGAAGCATTGGGATCGCTCTTCTGCCTAGGGCCCCATAAATTGGGAAGTTGCTATGAATTTATAGAATGTGCTAGGGAGGAAGGGTAGCTTTCCATATAAACTTTCTGTTGTTGCTACAGAGAACTTAGAAGAAAGAATTGTGAATTACTAAGCCTCTAGTAAATCATGGTGATTTCTCTTTTTATTCAAGAGCAATACAGTGGTCTCTCGCTATGATGTGGTTTGACTTTTGTGGACTTGCTGTTTCACAGGTTTTCAAAAAAAAATTAATCTAAACTATTTACTGAGGTTTTTTTTTTGTTTTTTTTTTCTGTATCATGGGATTTTGCAGTACCATACAGTGTCCATACATTGCTAAGTTATGTAGATTTATGAGTTTAGAAAATGGTGAAGAATATTAGAAGAGTTTTTGAAAGTGTGGGAAAGGTTTATAAGAGTGTGGGAAGGGTGTATAAAACCTTAAAATACATATAAATACTAAAATAAATGTAACGTCACTGCTGTGCTGATTTTCACTTAGCACGAGCGTCTGGAATGTAACTTCTGCAAAAAGTAAGGGGCCACTGTGCTCACTTTTGTCTCTGGTTCTGTATTTGCAATTTTGCATGCCTTTTTATGTAAGTGATGTTCCCACATTGCGTATATTTCAAGCCCCCACATGATTTGTAACCTCTTCCGGTAGTCTGGCTATGCTAAAATTATGTCCTCTGCAGCATGCTGAAAACACAAGCTTATGTGTTCCTTATGTTTTTCTTATGGAAAGTACTTTTTGATAGAACCATTTCTTGCTGTGCAGGAACATCCTGCACATGCAAGACAGCCTATCTTTCCGGACCCTGCTCACCAACGGACACTGTTGCCCCCGCACTCTGCAAGCTCCACTTCTAAGTAAACCCTTAGGAAGGCTGAGAATGAAGGAGTATGTCCTTGGGTCCAGACTGACCACTTAGTGCTAGGGGACTTCGAGTCTTGGTATTAGACAATACAGCCATGTGTGTTTCTGTGACCAGTGGAAAAAAAAAAGCCACAGACTGGTTTGGTTAAATACAGAAATGCCTTCTGCCAGTTCTAGGATTCGGAAGTCTGAAATGATGGGAGGAAATCCTTCCTTTGTCTTTTAGCTTCTAGTACTTTTGGGGCTACTTAGTGGTCCTCAACATTAGCTTGATCACTACAGTCTTTGCCTGTCTTGTCACGTGTCTGTCTCTCCTGTGTGTCTGCGTTATCTTTATGTGAAGATAGCAGTTTTGAATAGGGCCTGCTCTAATTTAGTATGACCATATCTGAATAAATTATATCTACAAGGACTCTGTTTGCAAGTAAGGCCACATTTGCTCTTCTAAGTAGACATGATTTTTTTTGACTGTCTTTTTAGAATTTCTTTTATTAATTTTAATAAGAAATAAATAGCAGTGAGACAGTTACAAAACAGGTTAGTAGGATAGTTGCAATAATTAATGCACTGCATATTGTTGTCTTCATAGTAGTTATTCAGGGTACAAGATGCATACATGATATCTTGTCTAAAATCTTTCTTATTGAACTAAGAGAAAGTATATATATATATATATATATCTACAGAATGGTCTTTCATTTATATCCTCTTTTTGTTTTGTTTTGTCAGATATGAATATTCTATTGCCATCCAAATATTATAGGTGCTTTAATTCAGCAAAATCATGCAATATAGTCCAAAAGTGTATAATAGGAGTGGGTTATCCACAGAACTGGCAATGACAGAAGCTGTTGGCTTTAGCCTTTTACAGCTCAGCATATTAATATAGCTTTGGTTTTTATACCTCATGGTTATACTTTTATGCTGAATGGTTAAGACCAAGATATAGCAAGACTTATATAACAACAAAAAAAGTAACTTTTTTATCTGACAGTGTCAGTCACATCCCCTCAAGGTTTACCCTGAGCAAACATGAATTTTAAGAACACACAAATCAGCCGCGTTTAAGCAGGGAAATAGTCATTTATGATTTTGAGCATGGGAGGCAGTCAGAGAGCATGCAAATAGATACATGAGCAAGTGAACAGAAGACACTTTTCTGAGGGCTATTGGCTTGAGCCTGATGAGCTGATAACCCACTACCGTGATGGGATAGTGGACTAAATATACAGCTGCTTTCTCTTTGTGCAATGAAAGGAAAGATCTGTACTAATGATGTTTACACAAGAAATCATGTCTGCATCTTATGCTCTGAACAGCTATGATGAAGACCACATTATGCAGTGTATTAACTGTCATAAAAATAATAAAAATAAATTTAAAAAAGAAGATACCTTTTCAACAGCAACCAATCTGACAACAAGCTTAAGGTGGGCCAACCAAAGGAATGGCTCCGTGAAATTCCTGAGGAAAGTCACGTGACTCTGATGGTTAGATCTTTTTTCGTCAACTCTCCCTGTGATTGATCAGGCTGTGTTTGTAGTGGAGGCCCTAACGTGACATCATCTTCTCTCTCCAGAATCAGTTGTCCTCCGAAATAAGCACGATGCGCTGCTTATAGAGTAAGAGAATACAGAAAAGTACAGAACAGGTCTGTTGGACAGGAATGGAAATGGTTAAAGGAGGGAGCAGACAGTAATATTCTATAAAAATTGTAGTACTATAGAGCAGAGGATTTCTTCTTGGGTTTTAATTTTTCCTTAAAATTTCTTAGCTCCGTGGCTTTGGGAGTGTTACTGTCACTCTTCCATGTCTTATGAGCTTCATTGTAAAATAAGAATGAAAACAAGGCCTGTATGACAGGTTGGTGAAATCATAAAGGAAGACGCTCTGTGGAAAGCACTTCGCAGACGGTAGTCCTTTCCAAACAACCCTTTGCATCAGTTTTTCACATCACTGTAAGATGACCACCTGCCATGTGGCCAAGCCTGACTGGATTTCAGAAGACTTCCCAGGGTTTTGAACATTACTATTTCTGAAAGAAAAACAAATCTTGTATTTTGTACCGCTGCATTCTGGGGTTAAGAAAGTAAATAAGGCTCCTTGACAACGGGAGCGCTGTGGTGTTTGTATGTTCCTGCGCAGATTTCTAGGCGCTCTATTTTAGAGAATGTTACATCTAGGTTTCCTTTGTGATCATCTTTCTAAAAGAATGTTGGTCGCTTTGCCAGAATCCCTGGGTGGTTAACTCAAGTGAAATGGATTCTCGGTACTGAGTATTCAGAATATCGTGGAATGAGTACCTAAATTTCCTTTGATAAGATTCGTTAAGTGTCTCTCTCACCAAATAAAGAAGAACATGACATGACCATAGCACCCAGAGTTTGCAGCACTGACTGAAGTGGTAAAAGCTCACAGGCCACTGGAGTGGTAGAACCAAGCTCTGACTTCCGTAACACACCGAGGGGAAGAGGTGCTTCTCCACTTGGCCCTGTGAAGCCACAGGACCCCAGCCATAGAGTGCTAAGCCTAACAGCTGTGCTGGTGTCAGACAGAGCTGTCCCCTTTTCTCAGAGGAGATGTTCCAAGAGGGCTTTTTTTTATTGATAGTTACATTAAAAATAATAAGGAGTTTCCATTGAGCGAAATATGCCTTGTGTCTAAAAAAAATATTTAGAAGCTAGAAAAGAGTTTCTTAAGGGGAAAAAAAATCCCTAGCAACAACAGCATTTTGTCCCATGATTATGTCAGACTTTTGCTTACTTGCTGAGTGGGGCACTTAATGAATCTTATCAAAGGGAAACTTAGGTATTAATTCTAAGATATTCTGTATATTCAGGACCAAGAATCCATTACAGGGGACAGAGATAGCTCAGTGGAATAAGTGCTTGCCTGGCAAATGCAAGGTCCTGAGTTCAATACCTTGGACTGAGGGGGAAAAAAGAATCAATTACAGTAATTTTTAACTAATTAATTACCTAATTTTTAAAAACAATTCTCTGGAGCAATTTCGACAACTGCCCAACCAGCGCTTGCAGGGCTATCTTATGGGGTCTCAGCTTTTATCTTTGAGTCAGGGGTTGCATGGGCAGACATGGACACAACTCGGCTGTGCAGTTTCCCATCAGCTCTGATTCCTCATGCTGGTCAACTATGGCTGAATGTTCACGTAGACATCTGTGAAATTTGGTTTTATCATAAATGAACATTTCAATGAACATGTAACAAAATTGTTCTCTTTTACTTAGATCAGACATATGACCATGCAGGGATCATGGGTCACTTTTTAGAGAGTACCTGGGTGCATTGGGATGTTAAGAAAAATAAATGTATTCGAGATTTCTCTAGAGTGAGATTTGAAACATAGTTAAAAGGTTATATTCCAGAGCTCCATAGGTGGAAGACCATCCCTTGGACTTGGCATACGTGGCCATGTGGCCTTTTCCTATGGGAACTTGGCCTCTCTGAGAGTTTATTTGTCTTCCCCACAGAGTTGATCTGTTGCAGAGGCTTAAAACAGTTGGAGACAGAGACAGATTAAAAAAACAATAGGAAAAAAATCTCATGCTGAATGAATAAATGAAAAATGAAATAAATAACAATCATAATGAATAAATGAATACAATATCCTCAAATACCTTTCACCAAATTGCAACAAAGAATCAGAACTGAAGTTTATTCTGACTTCAACACCCAGTAGTGTCTACAGAGTTGTAGAGTTGAGTTCAAAATGAAAATGTAGAACCTTTTGTCAACAAATTGTTTAGAATTTATATTTCGAACCACTGGGCATTAGCCCGAGTGTGGGGCTCTGGGGGACCATCTGCATTTCTCTTCTCATTGCTGAGACAAAGTACCCTGAACCCACACAGTTAAGGGAAGAAAGATTTGCTTAGCTTATAGTTGGTAGAGGTTTCCGTCCACAGTTGGTAGGCTCTAAGGCAGGATGACATGGCAGAAAGGCATCACAGAAGAGAAACAGTCCATGGCATGGCATCGTAGGGCAGACAGAAGGCAGTGAGCAAAAAACAGTGGTGGCAGCGGCAGCGGCAGCGGCAGCGGCAGCGGCGGCGGCGGTGGCGGCGGCGGCGGCGGCAGCAGCAGCAGCAGCAGCAGCAGCAGCAATAGCTTCTTTCGGTCCCTTTGTAGCCTATCCAGGCTGTCAACCTACTGATGAGTGCTATCCACACCCAGGTGGCGGCAGCCTTAATCCTAGCATCACCTCCTTCATCACAGCATCCGCATCCTAGGTCCGGTCGCTTCTGGAAAACCCCGCCGATGATCTCCCAAGGCTGGGCAGGGGCACCTCAGTGTGCTGTAAGCCATCACTGTGACCACATAGCCCACGAAGCCAGCGCTGCCTGCCTTTCAGCTCTTTCCTTCATGGCCTCACTCACTTTACAAATGTTTCCTGAAAGATTTTGTCATCTGTATAATGACCTCCAAATCTACAAGTATGATTAAAATCTGTGAAGTGCTTGCTTTTCCATTTTCATTTTAGGAGTTCTCTTAGAAAAATGAAACAAAAAAGCAGTTTATTTTTATCTGCATTGTTGGCAGGTTTAGAAGGAAGCAAACCCACCATGTTATAAATTCTTGTGCCATATTTTTACTTCTCTGTATTATATAGTTTGGAAACAATTTTCAGTTTCCTTAGTAAATACTGTACTATCTGCCTTGTAAAGGAGAAAGTAGCATCATTTTGGATGCCAAAGGCTTAATGTAAACTTCACTAATCCACAGTCCCTGAAATAAGAGAGCTAATGGTAAGAGGTTAAATTAGGACAGAAGATAACCCTTCATTCTCTTAATGATCACTTTCTTGGTGTGTTGATGCTATTTCAAAGGAACAAAGACATTATTTTTTTCCTGCTCTTCCAGCAGGCCAATCTGTGACCTGTACAAGATAATTCAGTTGGTTAAGGCTGATGTTAATGAGGCCAACGTCATGGATTTCTTCCCAACCTAGGACAATTAGTTAACTTCAAAAGAAAACTCAGACTCTACCTTTTACCTTAGGCCCAGTTTACAATTGCACATTTCCTTTGAGGAAGCAGCTCCACCTCTATTAAAAGGAACTCTGCTTATTCTAAGGGACTGTGGTGGCTGGCCAAGCAGGAACACCACTCTCAAGACCATGGGTCCAGGAAACATGTGTTATGCATTGGGTTATTTAAAGAGAAACTCAGGACTCATACAAGACATTGTGTTTCTGTCATCTTAAGCCTGGGATACTTTCAGTCTGAATCCTTGGAGCATCATGGTAGGAGGGGTAAGGATGAAGGCACAGCCAGAGAAGGTGGAACTGAAAAAGAGAGAATTCAAGTCCTCGGGATACTATGCGAGTCCTTGATGTGGCTATACCTGTACTGTACCCTGAGCTTTTCCATTATCAATGCACAGATTACCTTTTGCACTTAATCAAGTTTGAACTGAGGTTTCTGCTTTTTGCAATCAGTAGGACTTGAATTCTTTAAGAAAGAACTTTGTTAAAGTCACAAAAGGAGAACAAGATCTTGGAAAATATTTCCAATATCATTCATCTTAGTTTGTACTCTCTGTTGAGTTTTCAGAGTATTTTTATTAAGTCCTTCAGTCCGCTGGTGTCCCTTGTGAGGAGATTAAACTGAAAAAGATCTGAAAAATCCAATACACTAATCAACATAGTATAGTTTTTTTTTTAACTTGCTCACTATTTTCTGTGGATCATTAAATTCCCCAAATATGAAACTTCTTCATTGATATGTCGATCATGTAAAATAGGCTTGAACACAATTGCTATTTCCATGGTATGAAGATCCCTGAGGTCCCGAACAGCATTTGTGCTGGTCATGATAATTTTTCTGTTTCCACCTTTTGCTCATTTCTGTAGCATTGAGTGTTCTGCTGTATTTAGCAAAATGATTTCTGTGCATAGACATGCGCTCCGACACCCAAGTCTTCCCTTTCTTTTCTAGGCTAGCTTTGTTTAATACATCAGAGGGTAGTCAGAAGAAATTCTCCTTATTTGTCATATCAGAGTCTGCACTGCCAGCACCTATGAGTGAAGGATGTCTCTGGTTGCTCCTTGGGGTCTTGGAGAAGTCTAGAAGATAAATGGTAAAGGTGAATTGCTTTGGCACTAACTTGGGAAATTATATTATCTTCCTGGCTTTCCAGAATCATGTGGAAGATGGGCAAAGCCACTTTCACGCTGGCTCAGAAGCTGCCCTATTTTAAGCCAGGAGTTAGAATGGTTATAAGAAACCCTTCCCCTCACCGCAGGCCAGCATTTCTCTGCTATTGAAGGGTCCGTTATACATATGACAGAAACATCTGTATTATAGAACTGGAAACAATCATCAGAGAAGACAAGACAAATTTTCTTCCTGATGCAGCTGTGCCTCCATAACTCCCTTTGATACTTTTGGATTTCTTGGCTTCTTGTATGATTATTGTTTAAGCACCAAGGAGGCTCACTGATATTTTCATCTGCCCAACATTTGTTTTCTTTTACATTTGCTGCAATATTTTTGTGGAATTTCTCTTCCCATAATCCATCTGCCTGGTCATTGGATAGCTCTGCCATACCATGACTTAGAGGTAATCACATGATAAGGCCTTAGCCAATCAGCACATTTTATTCCCTTAACGATGATGATTGGTTCAGACCTAGACTTGTTACCTCAGTCATTCCATCACAGTAGATCCCAGAACATCTCTTCTAACCACTGGGGAGGAAAATGATATTCTGAAGGGAATATAAGTACAGAGTTGCTCTAGATTACCTTACCATCTTCAGAAATACCAGGAAATGAAGTCAATGCAAAAGAAAGAAAACCTGTGAGGCAGAATGATAAGGTGCTGCTGTTATTGTTTCATTGCCTGGTCTAGCTGTTCCTGAAGCCAGCCCGATGCCCTTAGACTTCTTATGTAGGTGAGCTGATAAGAACAATTTTTTTCTGAAGCTAGTCTGAATTGAATTTCTGTCACTTGTGAAAAACAGAGCCCTGAGTTATATAAGCAATCATAGAGCAGAGCTTTATTTGCTAAGGTCTCTCACCTATGTCCAGCATCAATAGGCCAGCAAATGAAATACTTAGGATTACATAGGCAGGGTTGAGAGGAAATGTGGAAAGCAATTTAACGCAAATAAAATGGAGTGGCTCCATGAGGTTGGCTCCATTTAATAGACAAGGAAATTTGGGGAGAAAGCATCATTATGCTTATTTCTAGATCAATTATGATTCTAAGGAATAACTGGAGAGCTCAGCACATATAGAACTTCTTCCTGGAGACAAGCAAATACTCAGATTTTTATTGCAAATCTATGTAAGAAGATGCCTCATGGATGGAGTTTTTCAATTCTTTTAGAATAATTGAAGTGGTTTTGTCTGATGGAGATATAACTCAAATTATCCTTAACCAGTTCAGGAGGTTGTCTAAACTAGATGTGTCTACCACCTCGTGGCCCCTCATCAGCCACCTGTCCACTAGAGGCCATTGCCCAAGTACGACATATTGGTAACCAATAAGGTCGAAGTTATTCAATCTTTGTCACTTTAGGGCCAAAAACCTTCACAGAAATTATTGAATAATAAATTATTAATAATTAATTTAATCTAAGTCCCCGTCTCCTTCTTTGTGGAATGCAGGTGATATTACCTGTCTTATCTACTTCATGGGCCTTGACCATGTTCATATGAGAGGATTTTGCCATGACTAGCACCCAGGGGTGCTCAATAAGTGGGTGGAGCAAACTCATGGGATGAACTTTCAAATGAGAAGGGGTGGAAAAGCTGGAGTTCAAGCTATGGCTGCCAGAGCCTGTGACTTCTGGAGTATGTGCCCTTCATGGCCACCTGGGACCTTAGTCAGAACTTAAGTTCCAGCCCAGATCTACTGAATTAGAATATTAATTTAAATAGGAACAGACCCCCTTCCCCTTTCCACCGCCAGGTGATTCTTGTGTGCACTAAGTTTGCAAAGCAGTTTGCCACCTGACCTTCCAGCTCTGTGTCAAAATACTTCTTGACTGTGTTGCTTTCCTCCATGACACAGGAGTTTGCTGACAGCCTCCAATTATATTCAAAGCAACAAGACTGTGCTTAAAATGTTTTTAAAGGCATGGGCTTGATGATTCAGCCCCTGGGGCTAGTGTTTCTTGATCCCCCATCCCAATCTCCTATGTTTCTGAAAATGAGTTATATGTCTCTGAAGGAGCATGGCACTTAACGTCCAGTTGATGATAATGCATCTTGAAAAATGAGAGTT
>PVJA010002041.1:88045-113865 GCA_004027025.1 Myocastor coypus
AAAAAAAAAAAAAAAAAAAAAAAAAAAAAAAAAAAAAAAAAAAAAAAAAAAAAAAAAAAAAAAAAAAAAAAAAAAAAAAAAAAAAAAAAAAAAAAAAAAAAAAAAAAAAAAAAAAAAAAAAAAAAAAAAAAAAAAAAAAAAAAAAAAAAAAAAAAAAAAAAAAAAAAAAAAGAAAAAAGAAAACTCCACACCAATTGGAAGTGCTCATATGAACAGAAACATAAAACAGACAGAACTTAAGTTACAGAAAATATTTCTCTTACCTGATCTCTTATTATTTTTTATAGTTGTAAGTTCTAAAGAGAATTCATGGCTGAAAGACTCCTTGAACAACCTGTCCCTCAAGCTCTGCAGATAAAATAGTGAAATAAGATAAATAAGTCACTGTGAAGTATTGCATCTGTCCAGAAAGCCTCAAGTCTGTTAAGGATGGGATGGAGGTGAAGAGTAGGCCAGGAATAAGTAACCTGGGTTTGACTCTACTCTCACTTTGGTCATTTGGGCAAATGAGGACAGACTTTCCTCTAGTTCTGTCTTCTCAATATAGAAATCACATTACTTGCCTCTCCTAAGGCTGATCAAGAGGCTGTGTGAAGTGTGTATATGCTCAGAGAGGCCCAGAACACACGCTTCATTCCACTACTGAGACCATTCCCCTGTTAAGGTTGAGAAGCGCACCGCATGAAGGAGACTCCAAGAGACATTCTCTCATGCAAAAAGTAAGGGGATTTTTATTTTCCAAGCATGCATGGGGCTCACTGAACGTGCAGGAACAGAGAGCCCCGGGCAGGGTGTGGGCAGTGTATTTAAGCCCACAGACAAAGGCAGGAGGAGTTTTGCAAGTGCGGTTACAAAAGCAAATGGCATTGGTTAATTTAAATGGTTTTTTGTACATTCATTGGTGGGGATACCTATGAAGAAGTTTAGAGTTGAGTTGCAAGGACGTTTCTTAATATGGACAGCAGATGTTCGGTTGGGGTGCATTCTGCAAATTTTGTTACATCTTTGTAACTAGTGGTCAGGCTTATCTAAAGGGGAGGATGGGGACTTAGATCAGGCCACAGTTGGGTTGCTTACAAGAGACAGGACATTCTGACATGAGAAGTTGTTCCCATCCTTGGGCTTATCTGAACTTTTAGCAGGTGCAGCATCAGCATTGGGCGCAAGGAAGGGAAGAAGCAAAACTATAAGTAGCATTTTGTAATTTTAACTTTTAAAGGATTCTAGAACTAGTCCTGGAAATTCCTGTACTGGGGCCATGTGGTTTTTGTAAAAATCTCTCTTACACCCAGATGTGCCGAACATCAGCTCAACTTGGACTTGTGCTCCTGAGTCTATGCTTATGAGGCCCCGAGGGAGAATGCATGATGCTGGAGGACAGAAACCTGGTCACAGCTTTAAATACACCAGTGAAAATAAGGTATACAACAAGGATATGCTTTAGGTCAGGCTCCTGGGTTCAAAGCCCGCCTCTACCACTTGCTTACCAAGAAGTACTCCAACTCCTGACCTCCAGTCTGTGCCTTTGTTCATGCTTATGGTAATGCTTTCACCAGGTCTTTGGTATGAGAATTAAGAGAAAGCCTATGTAACACAGTCTTGCATGGACGCAGTGGAAGCTCATGGAATGCCCGCCATCTTTATGGCTGATACTGTTATTATTTTCTTTTGTGAGATTTAGAGTGTAACCAGATTCATACCCCTACACTCCATCAATTTCTGTTGAATGCAAAGTTGAAGAAGTACATATCAAAAATTACCAGAAGGATCTGAAAATGATAAATGAAAACAAAGATGAAGGAGCACATCCCATTTTAGTATTTTTTTTAATGCATTGATTTTGAGTTAACTTTATGTGGAGTGGAAAATGATGATCAGAGAAAGCAAAGAAAAAACAGAAAAACCTATTGTGAATGCCTGCCTATCAAGAAAAATGCAATGGAATGTTTTGTATGAGCCGTGGCACTGTTTATCTACCTTCTAAATGGCATTTACAATATCTGCTTGAACCTTATGGCGGGTAATTGAAAAAATTCCATTTATAAGTAGGAAACAGGTGAGAAAGACTCATTAGCTACAGAATTAATTCTTTCAAAGGTAGGCTGCAAATGTCCTGGAGTCTAAAACTTCAGGGAGTAGACTCTCCTCAAGTGGTATGACGTAATGGGGAAAATCAACAGGCAGAAACTTCCTGACCAAGCCCATTGTGAGCAGTAGAGGGGGCACATGGAGAGTAGGAGACCTGTTTTGCTTAGAGTGCTTAGAAATTGTCTCTCTGAAGAGCTGACTGTGAGGTGTGGATGTCACAGGGGAGGAGAATATACATCTAGAGGAAATGGCATTCTACGCACAGGGAGGAACGAACATGAAGTCCCTAAAGGGGAGTGACACTTGAAGTATCCAATGAATGCTCAGGAGGTCAAGGCCCTGGGGATGGGAGGAACTGAGCAATGGAGCCCAGACAGTTAGAGGCTACCGGAGCTACGAGGAATTTAGTAACTCATATGGAAGTTTTTTTGTTTTACTTTTGCCCTGTTTTCTATATTCATCAAAGTTGGGACTGTATGAGTAGCATCAGTGAGATCATTTGTGGAATGTACCTGATAAAGTGTCTGTGGGGTAGCAGGTACTCACAAAATCATAGCTAGAAAGTAAACCCAATGAAACATATTGTACAGATTTAGCAGGGTGGGAAGCCAGTTAGTTAAGCCAAGATTACCAGCATTTAGTAATTTCATATTACTATGAGGAAAGCACGTGTGCACAAAGATAGATTTATGGATACCCTTGTCCTCAGGGAGCACTACGTGGTGGAGATGATAAATGATGAAGGGATCATCTTTGGACAAGAGACCTGAGACCCTTGAGTTGATTGCAAACTCTTTGAAGCCTCTCAAGAATGCCTTCTATTTTATGAAATTCCTTTAATTTCTGTAAAGTCAAGTTTTACAGAAACTACCATTGTCACAGGAAACTGAATTTAAGTCTTAATGGAATTTGTGTCAGTGGTTCTGTGATTTGACCAACAACCTCTTGATCTGTCTACCAGCAAAGTGAGTGGAGGAGCACCCATGAGGCTTTCTATTCCTACGTTGGTCATGGAATTAGGTAGCAAAGTCAGAGGCACTGAAATAGGACTTGGTGAATAAACAAAGGAATCTGAGTGACACCAGAGGCAGGGACCAGCAAAAGACATTCTGCAGAGCACTATTTAGTATTCATGAATTTCTCCAGTGATTGGATCAGGTAATGCACTTAAGAAAAATGCATGTGATTGAGGCTAGGAATACATTTGGTCCTGTAAAATGTCATTGCTTGGAAACATGCAGGGATGGGGATTATGCTTTGAAAATAAACATTCTCAGAAGGCTTAAGCAAAGAAACCATGCTGTCTTAAGTGTCTCCAAGTGTATTTTCATAGAGGCAATACATCGGGGTTATGAAGTGTTATGCTTTGTGAATAGGTGTTCTCCCAAAGCCTCATGCAGTCATGGAGTGGCTTCTGGGATTTGTGATTGGTTATTGTAGGTGTGGGTGCTGCACCTCCCGTGGGGCAGGTGATTTGCATTTTAACATAAGTGAAGTTAGCTGCTTGAGCTGCTGCTAGTTCTCCCTGCGCTCTTGCTCTTAGCTGCTGCCTTGGAAGGTTGCCCTCTGCCATGTGCCACGCTGCCTTTGAGCCAGCTGAATATGGACTGAAATCTCCACTAACTGTGAGCTAAATAAACCTTTCCTTCCCTCATTTCGAGTGTCGGGTATTTGTCCCAGCAATGAGAGAAGAGTAACTGAGACCTGAAGCAATATGACTGATTTTTAACAAACATCACAAAATTCACACATAAAACAATGTCACATCTGTCAGTGTTACTTCTCCCCGTCTTTGCCTCTCCATGGTGTGGTGGCCCCATGTGGAGAGCAAATGGGCCTTTTTCTTAGTGTAAGCACATTTTTTAGAGGACAAGCCTATAGATCGCTATAAAAGATAATTTACAAATATCAAGCACCTCCAATATGGAACCTGAATGTTGTCTATAGTGGGATTTTTTCATCCCTGAAAGTGAATTTGCCATCTGAGGAACTCTAGAAGCCACTTAAGGTCTGGTTGGATGTCCTGATGGCCTAGGAGCTGCTCCAAGTTCCACTCACCCAGCAGAACTCTCACTGTCCTATTGCATTTTTTTCTTTTTTATCCATGGAGTCCTCACCCACCTGGTAGTCAACATTTAGGGCTGGGAGATGCTTGATATCGGTTTCAAGAGGTCTAGGGCTCACACAGTCTGAAGACCTCTTTTAAAATGTGCACACAGATACCTTACTTTGTGGATAACAATGAGAAGACCTAGTGAACTTATTGCTAAGATTCTCCTCATTAAATTCTTGAGTGAGATTTTTCGATAGAGAGAGACCTGACATTTAATCTCCATAGCTCCCTACCAAGCCCACCTTTCTTGGGAATGATTTTGCACTGTTCTTTTCTGTGTGCCAGGGTCACCATCCAATTTTGCATTTGCTGTTTCAAAACTGTCTCAAGATCACACGCTTCTCTCTAGCTATGGCTAGTGCTCTTCTTACTGAAGGAATGGCCGCTTTGTGTCCTGATATCTGTAGCCAGGCTCTTTCCTACTTTTTTTGAGCACATGCTTGCCCATCCTTTATATTCCTAGAGAGAAACCTGAGTGTCTTTTTAAAATTGTGCAATAGATACTGGGAAAAAGGAGTGAACTTATACAAAAGGAAAGAGTTACTGAGTTGAGGAGGACAGTAGATGGAGTGGGGGAAAGAGAGTTATGTATGTATATAGGCAGCATGGGGCTTGGGAGATAGCTCCTAGGCACAAGTGCCTCCCTGGCAAGTGCAAGGTCATGAGTTCAAACCCCAGTCCTGAAGAAAAGGGGGGGGGAGGTTGGGGGAAAGTTGGATGGTTTGGATAACTCTACTGTGCATTTCTGCTGGTCTATGGAAAGAAGCAGATCTAATTTGTTTTGCCTCATTTTTTCAATTGATTGTACTTTTTAAAATTTCCTTTATATTTCTTTTGTCTTTCTTTCTTCTTCCAACTTTACATGCATCTATCTGGTAATATGAATAACTGCTTACTGTGAAATGCATATTACTTTGTTCAGTGAAATTCTGTGTCACTTATAATTTTTTCTGTCTTATTTCTAATTTGTACTATTTTCAAAAATTTTTTTAAAAATGAGAAAACCACAGCACAACCAATAAAATCTCAAATATTGAAGACATCAGTAAAATAAAATAAAATAAAATAAAATTATAGATGCAACTTTGTCCTTTCCCAGCTTAAAACCCTTCCGTGCTTCCCTGTGGAATTAATAAGTGGTCAGTCCCCACCCCTCTACTAGGGCCCCTCCTGAGACTGAAATGTTCATTTTCTTACTACCATTTATCACAATGTATAATTTTATGTTTATTTGATTATTTGTCTTTTATTTAACTCAATATTATATTCTAAATACTAAATTGTCAAGGGTCATATCTTTTATTTGAATATATTCTCAGTTAAGTATTGTTCCTCAGGGGGCCAGTGAGATAGCTTAGTAGACTAAAGAGCTTGCTTAGGTGAGTTAGTCACGGTGACCAGGATTTGATTCCAGGCACCACATACTGCACTAGCCCCACCCCTTGGGTGGGCTGAGCTGAACAGAGTCTGGGCATAGTGGCACACGCCTGTAATCCCAGGGGTGGGGAGGCTGAAACCAACCTAGTGAAACCCTGTAACAACCTAATACAATAAAGAAAAATATAGCTCCCTAGCAAGCTGGGTGTACCCATACTGTTAAAGCCAGAGCTATCTATAAAATAATGAGATTTTCTTGGGAAGATGGTTCAACTGAATTGAGGGTAACCCCCAAAGTAAATGTTCAAAACTGATTTGACAAATGGTATCACCATTTGGAGTAAGCGTGTAACCTTTACCTATGACTGCATGAGATAAAAAATAGCCCACCATATATTATCCTGCTTGGTAAGCAGATTTTAGCATATGTTAAGAATAATTCAGGTGCGTGTTTCTGCAGTGATGCCAGGCACCATTGGGAAGGTTTTGAAAGGGACGTGAAGCAGGAAACCTAACACAGGCTTATGTGGAGGGACATGGACACGGGCTATGAATGACGGGAACTGCTACCGCAATGGGAATAATATGCTACAACTTTTAATGCTGACTGCAGGGTGGAACGGCAATAGGCGTTTTATCTAATCTTCCCACCATTCCTAGGGTGGTGGAAGCAATGTTATTTTCTATACATTATAGATGCGGATGCTAAAGCTTAGTGAGCTGAATTTAAAGTCCTTTTCTGAGGTCATGCAAGCAGTAAGATATGGAGCCAGAATTCGACCTGTAACTCCTTATACTCTTACATCCTGTGAAGAAATTTATATCCATGCCATTAAAATATGAACAAGGAATATTCATAGGTTATCTTGGCTCCGTTCAATTTTGGAAAGTTCAGCAAAGTCTTTCTCCCTGAGGAAGGGTAGATACATGTGGCTGGTGAGCCTAATCTCTGATATCTCCAATTTTCCCGTTATCTTCTCGGTAATGTATTTTTACACAAAAATATCATGCTCCACAAAATCCTGCCACTGTCTCATCATTCAGTGCTGTTAACAAGAGAGATTGGTGCTATTTTCAGCATTTTCTTAGAATATTGACAAGAATTCCTGCCTTCCCCTTCAATGTATAATTTCCTCATTATCAGCATTCTTTGATTGTTCTCTTTTAAACTTCCTTTCTTTTGGTCTTGAAATGGCACTTACTGATGCTGATGATAGTGACATAAGCAGACTATGTCATTGTTTCTAAAGAAAGTCAAAAGAAGGCTAAAACTAGATCCAGCATATCTAGGTGGATGTGTTGGTCTATATAACCTTTGCTCAAGGTCTCCCAGACGACCACACCTGTGTTCATATCATTGGTCCAAAGAATCCTTGGCCTCTGGAGAAGCTGAATTTCTTTTAAAATTCTTTTGTGTGAGTGATATCATTGTCACTTGAATACAGCTTGATTTCTCACTTGGGTATGTGAATTTTTAAAAAACCCAGATGGGGACAAGGAACAGAAAATATATCAAACAAACAAAAGGTTTCTTTTAATTGTGAAATGTTCATTGCTTGAGTTTTCTTATCAAAAGAGAAAATAAGTATATTATTTTTGTTTGGCTAGAGCACTTCTCATAGTGAAGGAAGACCGAGCCCGGTAATTTGAGGAATAGGAAAGGAGTCTTAGGGCAATTGGCCCCTCAGATGCCTCTCTCAAGAGGCTTGCCTCCATTTGACTTACTGGAGGCCACAGGCTAAAGACTCTGAGGCTGTGACTAGAGTGGTTTGTGCAAATAATCACCATGACTTCCTAGTAAGGCTGACTGCCCAGCTGACCTTTGACGGACATGGTGGGCACTTTCTCTTCCCTTGTAAGAACTTTATTAGTGTTCATTTTAGTTTGAGTAACAATAATAGGAAATTAATTTACTGTTCTTGTAAAGGATTCACAAAATACTAAAGAGAAATATACTCTTTGTCTCCAGGTTAGTAGACAGAGTCATATTCCTCTAGTCCTCAAAGATGTCCATGTCCTAATTCCTGAAGTTGTGAATACGTTATTACACATGCCTCAGGATCCTGAGAGGAGCTTATCCTGGATTATCTGGGTGGATCCAATGTCATCTCAAGAGTCGGGACAATGGGGCAAGGAGGCTCAAAGCCACAAAGAGGAGACAGCAGTGAAGGCAATGATTGGTATTGATAGAGGTAGGAATTGCAGATGGTCTCTAGGTGCGGGGACGGGAAAGAAAACAACCTATAGACCTCCAGAAAGAGACAGCCCTAGGGACATATTTTTGACTCAACCTCCAGAACAATAAGATGAATCTGCATGGTCTTAATGCACAATTTTTATAGCAATTTATTAAAATAGTAACAGAACACTATTGCCAATGTCTGTTGTCAGTGTGATGCTAACCTTTCCTTGCTTACACATAGACGGCCTTTGCTTACAGTGTACAAATGGGATGACTCTATGGGATTAGTGTGATAGTCCTTGTATATTACTTTTCCCCCTTAATAATATGTCTTGGAGATATTTCCACACGAATGCATAAGAAAGCCATGTATTCTTTAAAAATTTATTTTGTACAGTGGAGGTTCTGTAATACATTTTTTCATCCCTCTATACCTCATCTCTTTGTGTCCAACTCTCCTTATTTATTTTTGATATTATGACTAACACTAAAGCAAAAGTTCTTAAAATATCTCTATGCATATTTGCTGGGCTGATTTTGAGATTATATTTTAAGTCTAAAATGTACAAATGGACAGATTCAACTGTGTTCAGGGTGGCACTTTGGTACACATCATTCAGTGCTTCCAGGGGCTGTGACAAGAAGCAGAAACAAGAAGACCAGAGAAATCATCTGACCGGCGAGGGGAGGGAGTCAGGAGACTATCAGCCGAAGCAGGCTGTAAGGGGCATGGAGGGGAAATGGCTGGGGCGGGGACAAAGCTCTCTCCACACACCTCTCCCTGTTCAGGCTGCCTCCTAGCAGACCATAGATGTGCAGCACTCCGAGCGCTGGAGTGTGAGGACCCCTAAATTAAAAAGCAGAGAAGGAGAGCCAGAAGAAAAACGGTGCGGAGCAGAACCACACACAAAGAGATAATGTCTTCATTCTGCAATGGTGGAACGATAGCTACTAGACATTTAAGAAGCTCAGTGAACCCCCAGCGGGATAAAATATACACAGAAAATCACACTTAGTCATATCTGAGTCAAATAAATTTCCAAAAGAAATTAAAGAGAGAAAAAAAACTTAACATTTTCCAAGGAAAAATATACAATTATATGCACAAATAGGTATTTTAAGAATTGTTACTTTAGTGTTAGCCTTAAGAGCGTTAGACAGAACCATTTAATGCTAAGTATTTAAATACTGCTGTAGGTAGTCAGATCTGTCCATTTGTGTATTTTAGGCTGAAGAGTGTATTATTGTGATAAGGAATATTTTTTTGTCCAGTAGAATATCAAAATCATTATTTTTCAAACATGTACTTTGTGTCGGGTTTTGTGCTTCTTGGGTGTCTCGGTCATTCATTCCGGCAATCCTATGAAATAGGCGCACTTATTCCCACTTTAAAAAAAAAAATGAGTGGAAGGTCAGATTGGCTTCTGTGCTCCATTTTCAAAAGCAGCGTATGAGTTAAATTCCACAGCTGTCCAGTTTCACGGGATGCTTGCTTCACCACTGTGTAATCTCTCTTTACTTAATTGCCAGAATGAACCGTTTTTGTCATCTTTATTCCATTCATTCAGTGAGTTCTGGAATATTATATGGCATATTTGAGTTCTGTCTGAACCAAGGGAGTACTCATTTATTATTGACACTTATTGTAGACACCCAAAATGAGTATCACAGTTCTCACATACTTGTTGGTTGATTTTGAAATGAGACAATTCTTTGTAAATTTTTGGATAGAAGTATTTATTGCCCTTCTGAATCTCGAATTCCAAATATTCATTGCTGGTATGTAAGGAAGCAATTTGACTTTTGTGTATTAATCACCTGTAACCTTCCTATATTTGCTTAGTCATTCCAGGAGGTATGTATGTATGTATGTATGTATGTATGTATGAAATCTTAGATTTAGATTCTTATGCTATCATGTTATTTGTGAATAAAAAGTTTCTCTTTTTCCTTTCCAGTCTGTATGCATTTTATTTCTTGCTTTTGTCTTATTATAATACCTAAGATTTTTTTTTTTTGTCTTTTTGAGACAGAGTCTCACTGTGCAGTTCAGGCTGGCCTTGAGCTCACTTTTGTAGCCCAGGCTGGTCTCGAACTCACACCGATCCTCCTGCCTCAGCCTTCCGAGTGCTGTGATTACAGGCATGCGCCACCATGCCCGGCTAATACCTAAGATTTCTAGTATGACACTGAATGGGAAAAGTGTCTCAGTTACTCTTCTTTCATTGCTGGGACAAATACCTGACACCCAAAATGAAGGAAGGAAAGGTTTATTTAGCTCACAGTTACTGGAGGTTTCAGTCCATATTCAGCTGGATCTAAGGCTGAGTGAAACAGGACAGAGAGCATACAGTTCATGGCAGTGGAACAGCAACAAAATGGTGACAGAGGCAGCCAAGCATACAGGGCAGCCGAGCAACTGTGCTAGTCTGTCTCTCTGTCTCTCTTTATTTTACACTCAGGTTCTCTGCCTCAGCCTACTCACCTTAGGCCTCACCCATAGTCTCAGCAGTACTTACAACACATAATCCCAGGGATCATGGATCAAGTCTCAAACTCTAGATCAGAGCTAAATCACGTAATCCCAGTGACTCATGAGTCAAGTCTCAATCTATAGAAGTCCCTTCCCCATGACTGCATGAGGCTTTGGTGGGGGGACAATTAGATATAAACCATAACAAATAGTAAGAGAAAATATTTAAATTTGCTTTGTTCTCAAGCTTAAAGATGAGAATTTCTCCTTCATGAAAATTAAATTTGCTGTTGGGGGTAGAAGTTATGAAGTTATGAAGATATTGTTCATCACATTGGGAAATTTCCTAATTCTGGTTTGCTGAGAGTTTTTACCATGAATGGGCATGGGATTTTTCAATATTTTCCCTCATCAATTTATACGGTCGTATGCATTTTCTTTTTAACATGTTGATGTGATAGATTGCATTGATTGATTCATTTTCTTTTCTTGTATTATAATTTTACAATAACTAATATATTATTATTTATTTTTTTAACCGAGGTTATGAGCAGAATATATTTATTAGGGGAAGGAAAGCTCCTGTCTGAGAGAGGGACACGAGGGGGTCCCAAGTGGGTGTCCCCCTAATTAATACATTATAATTGATTGATTTTCAAATGTTAAATTGTCCTTCATTTAGAACAAATATTTTCCACTGTGAAGTTCTTTTTACACATTTTAAATTTAATTTGCTAATATTTGGAAGGATTTTTACATCTATCACAACAAGAGAAATTGGCATTATAGTATTCCTTGCTTATGATTTTTTTTTTTTTTTACTTGGTTTTGGTTTTAGGACAGTGTTACCCCCATAAAACAAGTTGGGAACTACTCTTTTGGTCATTGTTTTCTTGAGTAGATTGTAGCTATTTGGCTCTTCAATATTTGATAAAATTCACCAATGAAACCATCTAGGCCTGGGCCTTGTTTTAAAAAAAAATTACTCACTTTTGAATCAATTAATAAATAGAGGCCTGTGAAATATATCTATTTGTCCTCTGTGAGTTTTAGAAGATTTTGTCATTTAGAGTTGAGAGTTTGAGTCATTTGGTGCCAGCTCACAAATTTCAGGCAACTAGTTCACCATAGCAGGACATCATAGTTTACTGCATTTAGTTTTGGGTTAGTATTTAAATGTATCTTACAGATTTGTTTTCTGTTTTCTCCTTACTTGCGTATTTTCCCCTAAACTTTATTTCCTTATTTATTTAACTGATCATCAAGAGAAGGAATAGAATTTTTAAAAAGTACTGATAGAGTGGTGGAGGACAAAGAAACTTTACTTCAAATAGTTTTGAAAGCAAAAAGACATTTAAAAACTGTTTCGCTAACAACCTAGCTGTATTACAGGATGCAAACTTGGTAACTCCTGTTCTGAACCACTTCAGAATACCAACGAATAATGCAAATAACTCAAATGCAGATGAAGCATATTTTGTTTCAGATCCGCTCCGCTTTTGCTGTTGACATCTCTGTGGCTGCTCTATGAACTCTGTCCTTCCTTTCCTGGGTAATGCTTTGTGAAGCCTTCGTGTTGGCATAAAATAACGTGTGAAATTATCTGCTCATCAAGAAATAACTTAGACTGGAGACAATTTAGCTTGCAGGAATGTCCTATAACGGCAGTTAGTCGTTACTTCGAAGACACATACGTCTACTTCCACTTACAGATGTATGAAAACAGTTTAGAAATATACAGAAAGAAGCTTATAAGTCTATAGAACCTTTTTCATAGTTGTGAATTTTTGATCAGGTGACATATACAGTATATATCACAATGCCTGGAAGACAACACCAGACACTGTTATATCTCCCTGATACTGTTATTGGTTTCATAAATTGTGACAACGAGGGGCCAGGTGACAGCACTGAACTATTTGTGGGTGCACAGCTACAAGACAGTTGAAAGGATAAATATGACCTTTGGGATTGCGGAAGACTGTGAAAATGACTGTCCTGTCCGTGCCCCTCTCCGTATCTGAATCTCTCCTCCTGTGACTATGAATGAGCGGCTTTACTTACTTTTTCCCCAGTGATCCATTCAGGAAACTTCTCGCTCAGCTCCACCATCTTCCACTTTTCTTCAGAGCTGAGAGCCTGGTTCCCTTTCGTCTCCTAGGCATCTCACTCACCGCATTCTGGCCCCCACCTTGACCCGCACCATCACTTTGGTCCTATTTTTACTATTAACTGACCTTGAGTTCCAATTCTAAATTTCCCAACCATGGGGCAGGGGAAATAGCTCACAGCACAAGTGCCTGCCTAGCAAGTGCAAGCTCCTGAGTTTGATCCCCAGTTCCAGAAAAATAAATAAATAATAAATAAATAAATAAATAAATAAATAAATAAATAAATAAATTTCCCAACCAATAAAATCAAATGCATATAGTTGAAGCAGTTAGAGAAATAAGCTTCCACACCTCCATTTTTTTTTTTTTTTTTCTGTCCATATGGGCTTATTACCCCAGCTCCTTACACAGGGGTTAAAAAGGATTTTCTGGAGTGGAGAATAGTACAAGGTCTATAGAGTCTCATTATGTAGATTGCACTTGTAGTGATCCTCTTGTTTTCAAATCCCCCAAGCACTGGGATTGCAGGTGTGTACCACAACACCCAGTCTTAGTCACCCATCTCAGTAGGGCCGGGTGGTAGGGCTGGCACAGCACATGGGGGATCAAACTCTGGTCCCTGTGTCTGCCTAAGGAGGTGTTTTCATCTGCTGAACTATCTGGCCAGCCCTCTGGGGATTCTTGAATGAGGTAATGCGCATAATGAGCTCATCCCAGAATTAAGTTTGCAAATCAAGTATTCAGAACTTGTTTTAGGTATTATTTTTTTTATTAGTATTGTGGTACAACAATTAATTCTAACACTATTCATCAATTACTATTGCATCTTAAGGTAACTGAGAGGATTTAACGGCTTTACATGTATCAGGCACACAGTAGGTTCTTGATTATTATAAATTATTATATTAAACATGATGTTAATATAAAGTAGCTCATTAAACTTCCTAAATGGCACTGCCTACTTCACCAGGGTGACAGGCAGGATTTTCACACACAGATCTGTAATATTTCTCCTGCTTATCCTCTGTCATCATCAGAAAAGAAGCAGCCTTTTTAGCGCTGTTTATGTTGAGTACCTTAAGTCATCCTTGTGCCAACCTCCAAGAAAGGCAATATTATTATCCCCATCTTACAGATGAAGTAAAGAAATAAAGAGGTTAAGATCAATCTTAAGACAAACACAGTACCCCTCCCATGCCTATACTGAGCCTGTGGTCTGCGTTATGAGTTTATCACTATGTTCATTAATTAAACATTTGCCTCAAAGAAGAAGAAAGTGCCCTAGAATACTGTGGTAATGTGGGAAGATGGATAGATCTTAAAGTTAGAAAGCGTCTGGTATTTCGAAAAATTCAGGCTCTTCACAGTAGATTGTTAGCCTAAGATTGTATATAAGACTCTGGCAGAGTTTGAATTAGTTATAAACTATTGGATTTTGATGTAAACCTTTCTTGGTCCCAGTCTTTATACAATTCCCTTGATGGCATGGCTAGATGAACTCTTCTGCACTTTTGGCATGGCCTACTTTGCTCTAATAGAAGAGTATGTGCTAAGAAAGCTAAAAATGTTATTACTGTGAGTAATAAGAAATAAAAGATAATTATGAATTTATGCTAAATCTCTCTGATCCACATTTTATTAGTTGCTAGATTGCATATATCAGAGGCGGAGTGATTATCAGGAGTGTCTCTTATACTGGTGAATCCTCAGCCTTTCAATCTTGGAACACTCTAAATGACTGTTGGAGGGAATTATTTTAGTAGTTGAGAATAAATCGTCTGGATTCTATGTGTCTTTTTTTTTTTTTTTTTTTTTTGGTGGGACTGGGGTTCAAACTCACGACCTTGCACTTGCCCAGCAGGCACTTGTGCCTCGGAGCCATCTCCCCAGCTCCCATTTCCTTTTTTTTCTTTTTGTGGCCCGCTCAGCCTGCCCTGAGGGCCGGGCTGGCGTAGCATGTGGTGCCGGGGATCGAACCACGGTCTCTGCACCCGCCTAAGCTTTCCTAAGCAGGTGCTTTAGACCACTGAGCCATCCTGCCGGGCGATTCTATGTGTCTTAATGAAGTAGCGGAACCATGCTCTGATGCGATTACACAGCGCAGCCGATATTCTAAATATAAATTGCTACCTTTTTCTTATATGTTTTAGAGAAAGTCACCAGGGCAAAAGATGGTCTCGAGTGATATCCAGAAAAGTTCCCCCTCCCTTTTCTTCTCCTCCTACTTTTTCTGTCTCTTTCCCTCCTCCTCTCCCCCCCCCCCCACTGGGGATTGAACTCAGGACCTTACACTTGCAAGCAGGCACTTATGCTGCTGAGCTATCTCCTTGGTCTCTCTCTTTTACTTTTTGGGATAGGTCTTGCTATTATGATAACCTGGCATGCCCTATGTAGCCCAGGCTGGCCTCCAGCTCAGGACCATGCTCTTGCCTTATCTCCCAACTGCTGGAGTTACAGGCGGATGCCCACACGCCCAGCCCTTAGAACTTTTTACCTACCTAGTTTTAAACACCTGTAATTTCTTACTGAGAAGTGAAAGTTACAAAACGCTTAAATGGAAGGAACCCATAGGTATTATGGGTGAAGAAGTCAATGATTAGAGAGGCGTGTAGTAATTTTCAAATGCATTCAGTCAGAGGCTCTCATTTGCTGATTCATTTATTCATTCACAAATGTTGCACCATGTCTAAAGGATCAATATGCAACAAAATAGACCTGATCCTGACGCCATAGGGCTGAGAACCCCATCACTTCAGGTAAGGTTATCCTAAACCTAATCCAAATAAGTGAAATCCTAAGCCACCAGCCCTACCCATCTAAAAAGATCAACTCATCACAGATGTGCAGTATGACGAAGCCTAGCAGAAACCAGACAGCTCACTCTCTGGGACATAAGCAATGGATGTTTATTAGTGGAAGCCACTAAGATTTGGCGTGATTTGTTACACAGCAATTGCTATCTGACACAACAGATTTTAGAAGCAGTATTACTAAGGGTGGAAAAAAGTTAAATGGATGACTCAAGCTCTATTTCTCAATATAATTTTAGAAATAATCATAGTTATGTAGTCTAACGGTAACTACATCTCTGACTTTGAATTTTTATTTATTATTTTGTTTTATTTTTAAAAAATTATACATTTGGTACAGAGTCTCACTATGTAGCTGGGACTTGTAGTGATCTTCCTGTTTTCAGCCTTCCCAGCACTGGGAATAGAATTACAGGTGTATGACACCACACCCAGACTCGGTGGCTGGCTCAGTGGTCCCAGAGGCAAGGCCGGTGTGCATGTGTGACTCCAATTTAAAAAGAAATTCACATATAATGCATTACATGCTCTTTAAAACTTGTATGTAGGCTATTAAATATGTACTCTGAATAAAATAAAGCCCTATGCTCTTTGATGTAATTTTGAAGATTATTTTAATATTTTATGAGACCTTTAGGTTTCATATACCTTTTTTAGTTTCTACCTCATGTTACGTTTAAAATGAAATAAAATTCTTAACCATTGATGTACTGTGATAATTTTTGAACTACATTTTCAGCGTAGGAGAGTTTGAATTTCTACTACTTCTTTTGACTTAATTCAAGCCATTAGGTAAGAAAATCTTATAAGCACACAGAGAGAATGTTTTTGTGTGAAGCACAGAAACTGAGAAGAGTTAGTTCATGCAAAGTCCGTTACTTTAAAGACACAGAAGACGCTAAGTTTAGGAAAGAACTGGAAAAATTTAGTTTGTCTCTGTAGATTTCTATTTCATGTGAGATACATGGGCTCCTGGTTTTGTCATGTGTCTGCTTAATTCTGTCTGTGCAAGGTTCTTTCAGGCTTTAATAACTGATCGTGCAGTGGATACTGTAGTGTGTCTTGTAGGCCATTTTTTGAGGACTAAGTCATTCTTACATCAGCCCCTGGGAATCCTGCAGGATGATGGTTCTTTGTAGAATTGTTCTGTGAGAATTTCCTTTATTTTTTATTTTATTTATTACTTTTAATAAGAAATAACAATATGATAGTTTCAAAACGTGTTAGCAGTACATTCGCAATAATTGACACATTGCATATTGTTGTCCTCATAATAGTTATACAGAGCACGGGGTGTAGACATGATAATTTTTTTGATCGATATTGGTAAGGAAAGAAAAAAAATTCTTCTCTTTGAACTGAGAGGAAGTAGTTGTATACATAGTCTAATGTTCCTTATTTGCATTGGGTTACCGGTGAAACTGGCAATGTTAGAGGCTGTTGATTTAAGCCTCTTTCCTTTCGTAAAAGAAAGATTCCTTGCTGGGGAGCACTATGCATCCAGTGATTGTGAAGGAGAAAGGAAGGCTTGATTTCTCATGTTGTCGAGATGAGAAACTAAATGGACAGCATAACTTCAGATATCCAGAATTAGGTAAGGTTGACAGGGGCAAAAGGGCTCTGCAGAGATCTAGACTACACGGGAATGGGAA
The DNA here is from genome assembly GCA_004027025.1 of Myocastor coypus. NCBI lineage: Eukaryota > Metazoa > Chordata > Mammalia > Rodentia > Myocastoridae > Myocastor > Myocastor coypus. The sequence goes on from PVJA010002041.1 coordinate 104,852, forward strand.
TGGGTCCTGCTATTTAGCTATATTATTTGATAGCTGATAAGGGGGAAATTTATGGGGAACTAATAGGAAAGTAACAGAATAGATTCATATTTCTAGAGTCTCCTTGTGCTACCTGCAGCAGAGAGCGCTAAACTGTCTGAAAATGAGCTGCTGGAAGTCTACTGACCATAGCAGAATCTCCTGCTATTGGCCATCAAGTGATCACATGGCCAGGGGTATGCAAGACGATTGGACACCTGTTGGGCCAAGCAGCAGTGTGCTGGAAGACGCACATGGCACATGTGGGATTGCAAACCAGCAAGGTCAGAGAGTACAAGTGAGCTGCATGGCCAGGCGGCCCTATCCCCCTTGTCATTCACCAGCATTAAAACTCTTGTCACCCGTCTACTCACACATGAGAACATTCAAGGGGTCCCTTCTTACCAGCTTATAAAGAAGGAGGGAGTACAACATGTTTTCATGGCTGAGTTGGCTCCAACTGTGGGATAAAGCTGTTGTATACTCAGCAATGTCCTAGACAACAGCAGAGAACATAAATCCTCCATCACAGAGCTATACACAGTGTATACCATTACCAATTTGTGTGGTGATTAGGAGCAGAGAGATGGTGGTGAGGCTGGAGCAGAAGTGGAGGTGTCAGGAGTCTTTAGAAAAGAAGGCGCCCACTCCCTCTTCCCTATAGGACAAATGTTCTGTGTTTTTGCTGACTTTTCGCTGTGCATTGTGGATATATCACCTTGATGCGTTATTTCTTCCTCAGAAAGTCATATCAGAACTTTCTGACCAAAAAGAAATAAAGGCAAGGAGACTTCAAGGTCCTGAGATGAAGGGACATTCAGGGCAGTGAAATGAGTATTGAAAATCCAGGAAAGGGGAACAAGAGAACTGAAAGAACAAGAAGGCGGTATGAAGGCTACTCTTTCACTTGTCACCTGTCAAACACAGCCCTCTTACCCCAAGACCAAAGAGAAACGGCTTCTGTAGATTCTTCTTATGAAGACGCTTCTAACGATTTCCCTTTGGAAAAAAGCTGCCTCATGTAAATCTGTAGCCCAGAGGAGGAGCATACACTGGCTTTATTCAGGGTATGTGTGTGTGCACAAGCATTCATATGTGCAATTATGGGCACATACATGCACACAAGCATGGCGACCCACTGACAGATGCAACAGTTTGGACAGAACTTAGGAATACTCCTGTAACGCCCCCCTCCCCCCCAACATGACAGAGTTTCCATAGCAATGTGGACTTGAGGTTTTGAAGTGGTATTTTCAAGGGGCTTTGGCAAGCTGTGGTCTGTTATTCATTACATATGAACCTGGTTTCTGTGACACAAGAAATTCTAGGGAGAGTAGATTGGTGTAGTTTGGAATGAAATCTTTATGTCCCAAATACACTTGTGATGGAGATATATCCTGTCTTCCCCTTAATGTTTAGTTTTCTCTAAATGCTGCCAACTTAGAATACAGAAAAGATGGGGTCACAGGCAGAGATGATCTACTTCTTTGCCCAGGGACTTTGAAAGTAAAAGTCCTTCCCGGGCTTGTTGTTATTGGCATTTCATATTTTAGGTATATTTTATTAACAGCATTTGTTCCTGGGCCATTGAATCTAAAGTTTCCACTTATGTTGTCCAAAAAAAATTACTTTGAATCTTCGCAGTTCTTTTGTGTCACTACATCAAGTCGGGTTAGCTTCTTTCTTAATGCTCTTTTATAAGCTTAAGCAAGGCAAGCTCTTGGTTAGAGCTGAAACTATTGTAGAGCAAACAGGCAAATTTCCATTTCATACTGATTAACCTTACTAAAATTCAGAAACTTATTTTCTCCTATATTCTTTCACTTTTTTTTTTCAATTCAAAGCAAAAGAAAATGCTCTTATTCCAGAAAATTTTGTTGCAAGGGACAAAAGTCCAACCTGAATGGTTTCTAATATGAACGGGATGTATGGGTTCTGTCCTGGCAAATCCAGGTATAGAGGGGGCTTCATGAAGGAGTACGAAAAGGCATATGAGAACAATTTCATTCTACCTCTGTGCCTGATCCTACCTTTTAAATACTGGCTTTATTCTATAGTGCTGCTAACAAAGAAAATTATCATCCACTTGCCTCAGTTCCTGTCCTTCAGAGAGAAGTCTGTTATTTCTTGCCTCCAAATGTAAAGTCCTAGTTGAAAAGTTCTGATTGGTATTGCTTGCTCATCATTGGTTCAGTTGTTTCAAGTAGGAAGATAAGAGACTATGATTGACTAGGCCGAGGTCACATGCTCATTCTCAGGACCAAGAGAAGGGTATTGTCTCTCACAGTCATAAAGTTGAAGAAGTGCAGTTGGAGAAGAAAATATACTTGGATACTTTCTTGGCCATTATTTATTTATTTATTTTTTCTTCTTGGCCATTATGATAAAAAGCCTGCTTTGGGAACTGCTGGCGAATGTAATTCTAGAAGGTTGATAAGGTATAGAATTTTGAAAAAAAGATCAGAGACTGAGCTAAAAGTATCTGCCTATTTTAATACGTGATGGAACTCTGCTTCTTTGGAAATTGTAGTCTAGTTTTGATGCACACTGTCCTATTTTTCGCACCTTGCTGGAGAGTAAATGAGGCTTAAGGACAAAAAGCAGACCCTCGTCAGAAGTGTGAAATGAGGATGTGATCTGAGGATGTGCAGTACTCTTTAGCCTCCAGCACCACATCCTGCTTCTACATTTGAGAAACAACGCATCTTAAGATCGTGGAGTGAGGAACAGTGACCTCTGACTTCAGAAGTTGGAAATGTCAGAATTGCCATTTCTCAGTCTCTGTCTTACATCTATGGCTTGGAAGTAAATTCTATGAAAGAGATACAGCATCCTAAGACATTGATTCATGTGGCTGTGACAAAAAATGACAAGACCTATGATAGAGATGAGAGCCAGGTGTCATAAGTTGCCATAGCAAAGTCAGGCACTGACTTGTTTCGCGTGCTTCTCCTGAATGGTACTGTGTGAAGCTGGATGTGTTGCATGATTTCAGATGTTTTGATTGGCTGGGAGCAGGAGGGTCTCAGCAAGGGAGAAGATATTGTCAAGGAGGACCTAAAGGGATAGCGAGGCTATTTTCCATTTAAATCATCCTGGTCCCTTGCACTGTTCCAGTGAGGCTATGAGGTGGCTGTAACATATAGAGCCGATGTGACATGAATGAGTTATTACAGTGAAACCTTTGTTATAAATGTGTGAAATGCTTCTTAAAAGTAATGTCATCTATGGTGCTCTACATAGAAGACCACAAAAACTCTACCAATACATTCTTAGGACCTGAGTCAGTAGCATAGCTGGATACAAAGTCAACACTCCAAAACCGATAGCATTCCTGTACACAACAAACACATCGAGAAAAATTAGGGACACCAGACCTTTCACAATAGCATCCAAGAAAATGAAATATTTAGGAATTGATCTAAGAAAGCAAATGAAAGATCTATATAGTAAAAGAGTAGTTCTCTGAAAAAAGAGATCAAAGAGGATTTCAGAAAGTAAAAAGATATTCCTTGCTCATAGATAAAAGAACCAACATTGTGAAAATGGCCATAATCCCAAAATTGTTATATAGGGTCAATGTAATCCTGATTAAAATACCTTTAATGTATGCATAGAATGAGATGAAATGTTCCTAAAATTCATCTGGAACCAGAAAAGACCTAGAATATCAAAAGCAATCCTGGACAATAAAGGAAAGACAGGATGTACCACAATCTCTGACTTGAAATTATACTACAAAACTACTCTAATAAAATTAGCATGGCATTGGCAAAAAATAGACCCAAGGACCAACAAAACAGAGGAAAAGGCACAGATACAACTAAAACACAATCAGCCACTTTTTTTTTTTTTTTTGAAAAAGAGACCAACCTTATTCACTGGATGAAACATAGCTTCTTTAATAAGTGGTGATGGAAAAACTGACTTTCTTTATGCCAGAGACTAAATTAGACTCATGTCTATTAACATGTACTAAATTAAAGTAAGACTGGATCAAAAATCTAAATGCTAAAACAGAAACATTGAATCTATTGGAGGAGAAAGTAGGTAGAAATCTTGAAGACCTAGGGGCAGGCAGAGAGTTCCTGAACAGAAAACTGAACTGCACAAGACATACTTCAAAGGATCAACGACCGGAATCTCATTTTGTTGAAAAATTTTTCTCATCAACAGTAATCACCAACAACGTAAACAGAAAATGTGGGAAACGGGGAAAAATGTTAGCTGATTATCCCTTGGACAAAGGACTATTTAGAGTATACAAGTAATAATAATAATAAAAATCAGGATCTTTAAAGATCCAATTATGAATGGATATCTGAGATGAATATATAGTTCTCAAGTGAAGAAATACAAATGGAATATAAATACATGGAAAATGCTCAACATCATTGGTCATTCAAGAAATGCAAATTAAACCAACACTGAGATTCCATCTCACCCAAGAAAAATAGCTGTCATCAAGAAGCCAACGAGTACCAAATGTTGCATGAATTGTGAGGGAAAAAGGAACCCATTTCCCCTGTTGGTGGGAGTGTAGAGTGGTGCAACCACTACAGAAATCAGTGTGGAAACATCTAAAGGAACTCGTATTAGAGGTCCCAGCTGACCTAGCTATTCCTCTCCTTCTGGATATTTGTCCAGAAGAATTGAAAGCATCATATCACAGCTATATATGTGCACCCATGTTTATAGCAGCACATTTTATAACAGCTAAATCTTGGAAACAATCCAAATGGTCATCAATTGATGAATGGATAAGAAAGATGTGATATACAATGGAGTATCACTCAGCTAAAAAAGCTAAACTTGAGCTTCTAGGTAAATGGGTGCATGACCATTCTCATGAGTGAAACAAATCAGACTCGCATGCACAAACACTGTACTGTCTTCTAAGTGTAAGAACCCACAGAGAAATTGTGTAAGGAAAAGAAACTATTCTAATGGAAGGAACAACTTGGATGAGGAAAAGGAGAAAAGAATGAAAGAAAGGATATATATATATATATATATACATATATATACATATATGTATATATATATATATATATATATATATATATATATATATACTTACGGTAGCTTGGATAATTATACTGCTGATTTCTTTATTTCTTATTTTTCTGTATTTATGCCAGGGTCTACAGAGTCCACAGGGTCTCAGTACATAGATTGGAATCACAGTGATTTTCCTATTTTCATCCTCTCAGGTGCTGGGATTACAGGCATGCACTACCATGCCGGGTCTCAATCGTAGTGTCAGTGTGTGGGGCCTACACAGCATGCTGGGGGTCAAACACCCCACCGCTGCACTCTGCCTAGGCAAGCGCTTTAGTCTGCTGAGCTATCCAGCGGACACTCTATTGTTCTATTGAAAGACAGTTAATGCTCATTTTTTTTTCTTCTTTTTGATTATGTTTGACCAATTTTGCATGCTTATATCTGGTAATCTGAGCAACTAATTTGAAGACAACATTATGCAATATAAGAACCAGTGTTCAATTCCTGTCATCTTGTTTCGTGAAATTCTGAATAATTTCTAATGTGTGTGTGTTTACACACGTGCATGTGTGTGTGCACGCATACATGTGTGTACATGTGTGTGCATGTTGAGAAGGAAGATCATTCTAAGTTTCAGGTGAGCCTGAGCTACAAAGTGAGTTCTAGGACAGCCTGAAGTGCATAGTGAGATTCTGTCTCAAAAAGACAGCAAAACAAAATCAACAACAACAACAAAAAAAATCAACAAACAAAAGTAATATCAAATTTCAAAGGGCTTGCAAGTATACATTATAAGAGCTGAATAAGTTTTCAGCCACGTTTTGGTTAACCCACACAACTCTGTGAACCAGTCATCAACATAAAAATAGAGTTTAACCAAAAAAAATTCTGAATTTAATCTCATGAAAGAGTCAAATATCTGGCATTATCAGGTTCATGTTGCGCAGAGTTTAGCTGCAGCTTCCTACAGGTGGTGGGCCGTAAGCAGCCTATCTGTCTATGTCAGGTAGCTTCATCTTGTAGCGCCCCTTCCTGGTCTTGCTGCATGTTTGGACCCTTATTCGAAGCAGTAAATGGTGCATGACAGTAAGGAGGAGGTATATGGTGAGTTGCAGGAGAAACAGTCAGGAATGACATCATCACTCCTGCTTTTGCTTGGGGACGTGAAGATAGGACATGGGCTGCTGAGCAGAGTTCCCATGGCCTGCTGCACTGAATGACACCGCCTGGATGCTGGATGCTATAACTGACCCCGAGACTACCTCCCCTGGAAGGTGTACTGTGGAGTGACCGCTCCCTCTAAGACTGGCTCAGCCTCTGTTCGTGTGCCTGATTTGCAGAGCTTGGGTTACCCGCTTGTCCTCTGGATACAAAAGAAGCTGGAAAAGACTCACCTGGGCTTTGATCTTCTTCTGTGAGAGGTGGCTATGCTTTATAATGAGGAAGAATCCTCAGACATCAGAAGGGGTTTCTGATATTGGGCATCCAAAGGAACAGTGTCCCCGCAGTCCCTGAAAAAGGTATTTGAATTTACTCTCCTCGCCTGGCCCTAATTACATACTGGTTGAATGGCACATAGGACGAGAAACTTCAGGAAAAAATAATAAGAAGGTGCTAGGGAAGAAGTAAAAGAGAGGAAAAAGGAGAGATAATGAAGCATGGCTCAGATGGGTAACAACAAAAATGTCACCTCTGAAAAGCATCTGTTCTATAGCCAGTCCATCTATGTCTTCAATTATTTTGCCTTTCTCTGTATTTTTCCTTATGATGATGCTATGAAACAGATGCGAGGTGTGAGAAGCTGACCTCTGATGGGCAGGCAGTGTTGGACACAGACCAAAAGTGGCTTAGCGCCGTCAGCCTCCAAAACGCTAGCTGCCCAAGTGACAAGTTGGTCCATCGGGGTTGAGTGATTTAGCCAACAGACAGATGGCTAAAGAAGGCAAGGTAGTTGATGCGTTGCTTGTCATACAGGAAGCTCTTGGCTAGTGGAAATAGCTGGAAGCCAGTGGATGTGGAAGCCATAGCTCACCATCCTACTTTGGAAACCCTACAGGTACCAATTAACAGCACAGGACCAACCAGGGCAAGTTCGCTTCATTGATCCCACGATATCGTGAAGAAGAGCTGTTTTCAGAGTCCCCGTGGTAAATCAGAAATTGGCTGAATTGGAAGCCGGATCAAAGGGGAGACGTACAGAATGCGGGACAAGGAATGTGAAACAGGAGGCAGCGGTGCAAATCAGTGTCCAGGGAAAGAAAAGGCCACTTGCAGCATTTTTTTTTTTTTCTCCAGAAGCATATTAAATTTCCAAGTCAAGAAGGATGGCGTATTGTACATCATAAATAATTAGTGAGAATTAGAAAAAAATCTAAGTTAACATTTGAAGCTATCTGGTGCTGTAATTGCGAGTACATTCAGAAGATGTAGCCCAAGTTAGCATCTGTGCCACTGCACTTTATTCATTAGTTTGACAAACATTTTTAATGCTCTGTATGCCAGGAACTGTTTTGGACAATCAATTACCTTGTGCAAAAATAAGCTCAGTCTTTCCCCTCAAGGAGCTTACAAAGTAGTGAAAAGGCTGGTTTTGGTTAAATAACGAGACAAATTAATGTGATATCACAACTCTACTAGCATGATGGATGGAAGCCATTTAAAGCTATGAGAAGATCATAGAATAAGTTAATCACTTATCTAATTATATATCTAATATGGATTTTAATATATATTCATATATAAATATGTTAAACAGAATTAATATATTCATTTTTGTCTATAACATATGAATGTTCATGGGTATATTTGAATGAATATATCTGTGTATGTAATCCTCATCTTGGTTTATGTACAACAGATTTTACTAAAACTTCTGTGATTCAAAGCCTATCTCTTTCCTCTGCCAAAACTTCAGTTCTTAGATATCCGCCACTGACTTCAGCAATTTAGGAATATGCTGCTCCTCTGTGTTTGGTGTGGTTGGCTGGCAAAACCATAGGCATGAACGTGCTAGAAGTAGCACCTTGTATCTTTATTTAAACCTTTCTGGTGTGATCCGGGACGTGAGTTTTGGATGTGAAGACACAACTGGTGTCCTGGCATGAAGTCCAGCTCTGTTGCCTGCGAGTTGAGTGCCTTGTGCAGCCCCCGCCCCCCCTTCTTGGATCTTCCACCTCCTCCTCTGAAAAGCAGAGGCAAGAAGACCTACCTCACATGCTGCTAGTGGATATTACTTGGGAGAAGTTATGAGCTACTGAGGTTTCCCCCAAACAAAACACCAATCGAGTTGTAATGTCTTTCTGGGTTAGCTTTGAAGGTTAGTGTACTCGACTGCCTAGAATCAAATTTCCCCTTGAGAATCCTTCTGCAGTTCTCTAGGTGGTGCCTCGCACTCTAGCTTTCAGGATTCCACGGCAGCTGGTGTTTCTCAGATTTGAAACAGATTGCTGTTTCTTCAGCTGAATGCCAGCTTAAGTGGTGAGCTTGCATTTTTCTAGCCTTATCATGGGAAAAGACTCCTCATTAGATTCTGGAGCTTTGGATGCTGAGCTCTCCTATGGAGGGGCTGCTCCAGTGGACCCGCGCTTCTTGTCTCAGGGATGCCGCAGAGAGCACACTGGGGTCTTACGGTGTGCAGTGGTGAGGAAAGTCACCTTGAGTGGGACCTGTTTCTCTTTCTTCCCCAAAATACACAACATCAAGCTACACAAATTAAAATAATCTGGGGCTTTCCAATTGCCAAGTAAATAGTTGGAATATTATCTTTTAAGATATCTGGCTTTTTTTTTTTTTTTAAGTATCCATATATTTAACCACTGCCATATTTTCTCCCATTCTTACCTGGCTTCCTACCTTTTTCCTTGCTGTGACAAATGTTTCTGATAAACTCTTCTCTTCTCTTCTCTTCTCTTCTCTTCTCTTCTCTTCTCTTCTCTTCTCTTCTCTTCTCTTCTCTTCTCTTCTCTCCTCTCCTCTCCTCTCCTCTCCTCTCC
>PVJA010002042.1:0-113694 GCA_004027025.1 Myocastor coypus
GGAAGGGAAGGGAAGGGAAGGGAAGGGAAGGGAAGGGAAGGGAAGGGAAGGGAAGGGAAGGCCAAAAATTATATATTCTCTGATATGGTCAACTTCATTACCTGAAATAGTCAGGTCAGATCATTTTTAGAATAATGTATTTAAAATAAAGTCACTAAGTTGTTTCAATGAGTCCTAAACTTATAAACACTACTGGGTTCATTAGACTGTAAACCATGTAATAGATGTCTGACTTGAGGTTCAGGTGTGGCAGAGTGTATGTCTCTGTGACTAGCAAGTCCTCTTGGCATGCTATCTTCAATAGTAAGTCTCATGCAAAACTATTTGATTTTTAAGTCACTTTGAGAGTTTGTTTCATTTTCTAAATTTAACAACATACAGGATCTGGCAAACTAGAACTCAAGTACAATGTATCAGTTCACCCTGCAATTCTCATAGTGAAAAAATAGAATATATTAAGAAAATAGCAGCTCATGAGACCATTGTCCATCTCCCGCCAGCCATCAGAAACTATCCAGTAGGGAAGGCACCTGCCACCTCACCTTCAAGGGTCACACCTTCATCTGTCTTAATATGGCACCAAATCTGGTATTTCCAGGCAGGGCTGACAGATTTGCAGCAGAAACATTTTTCTAATGAAATGTTCCAGCCAGGGCTGGGGACATCTCTCAAAGCTGTGCATTTACAGATCTTGACATGGCATTAGAACTTGCCCCAGGGCTGAGCTTTGAGCTAAGTGCAGTTTTGGAGCACCAGTGGGTCCCACAGATGCCTCTCTGGGCCCTGAGATGACACTGCATAGGAACACTGAGTGACTGCTGTCTATGAAGAATGCACCCACCCTCCTGAGCATTCCCAGAGCAGCATCTATTCTTCATGGAGAGAAAAGCATTAGTTAACTGAAAGCTGCCTCTGGATCAGTCACTGGAGGGTGGGTGAAGACACCTCTATCGTTCCATTTCTCTTCTCTGCATTTCATTTTCCTTGCTGATTTTTCTCTGACTATAGGGAAAAATCAGGTCCCCAAGTTCTGAGCTGTAAATTTATTCTGCTGCCTCTGAAACTTAACCTCAGCTCTAGGAAGCTTTCATAATAAAGGTGCTCAAAATGAAAGGCCAAGAAATTGCAGGTCACAGTGGGACCTGTCACTGAGTGCAAACCCCAACGGCAGGCAGAGCAAGCTCCCCGTCACTCCATTAGGACAGGACTAAATAAAGGAAAGCAGAGGTGAGACCCGAGACACACAGGGCCTTGCACGTGGGTGCTGGGGACCTAAGTTATGTGACTAAGGCACAAGCTTGCACCTTCTCCACAGTAAGGTTGTGATGCTAACGAGAGCAGAAGTCACAGATGTATAAAGGAGGGGGCTGAGGATACAGCTCAGCTCCACAAGCACCTGCCTGGCAAGCACAAGGTCCTGAGTTCAATTCCTGATGCATGTGAGCACACACACACACACACACACACACACACACACACACACTGAAATTCAGTGATAGCATATTTTTATAAAATCCTAATTTTCTGCTTTCCCAGAAAAGTTACAAAGCAAATATTTATCACAGAATTCTCAGGGACAAAGAAAGAGTTGGCTAAAATTGTTCTGATATCCAGAAATTCAGAAAATAAGATTCAGAGCCAGGAGAAGTGGCACACATCAGCTACCTAGGAGGCTGAGACTGGTCTTGGCAACTCAGCAAGACTCTAGCTGATGCTCAACTAGCTTACTGACAAAGCCTCTACTGGAGGTTCTACCAGCTTTCTTAAAATGAATGTTACTTTGGAAACATCATCCATGACTACACACTAATTCCATGTATCTGTCTTTTTTGTTGTCTGTTTTTCTGCAGTGATGAATCTAACTTCCCAAGCATGAAGTTGTTGTGTATATAATGGTCCACTTTCTATATTTATAGTTGAAAAGTGAATTGCAGATTTTACAAGTCTGAGCTATGTTTACATAGAGCTGCTCCTTCCTGTGTGCAGTCATACACATCCATCATTTCTCCACTCACATTTGAAATTGGGCAATTTATGACACCAGTGAGAAGCCTGCAAAAAAAAAAAAAAAAAAAGCATAGATTACTATCTCTTCCATGAGGATATGTATTTATATGGACTTCCGTGATAGAGAGTGATTGTTCTTGCTATTTTCTTACTTTGAGCTTGCTAATTGCATGGACAGAGAGCTCCATGAAGTCGTTTACATGAAATTGTGACCAAATACAGACTCAAGGCTGTGAACACACAACATACCAACTGACTTGTCTGCTGTCACTCTTTCCCCTCACCTCCCCTACTAGCAGTGGTTCACAGTTACACCACCCACTGAAACGGACTAAAAAAAGCATGATTGTGTGTCCAACCTGCTTGCTGTGCAAACCTAGACACGAGCATGCTTCTTGATGAGTCCCTCAGTTACATCTGAGCTCTTATTCCTTTTGTCACCTCAAGGGGGTTACACCGTGGCTCATTGCCAAAAAGAGATAAGTTGGTGGAGAGCACGCACACAGTTGGTCTTGTAGTTTGAGGGAGCTGTAGTCCCAGCTGCAGATCTACAGCTTCCATTGCCATGGGCTCTTGTGGCCACCTTGGTTGAGATGCCAAGGGGCTGAGCCACTTGCTGCTGCCAGCTTCCTTGGGCTGCCGTTGGTGGTGAAGGCATAAGAAGAGAAATAGTTGGTCATCCTGCACTGCCTCTCATGTGACCAAGGAGCAAAGTGGGTCACAAAAGTGCACACCCAGAACAGCAGATTTTATTTCATCAACTGGATACCAGCAAGTTAAAATTAGTCTGGGTGCTTTTGGAAGATGACAGAGGCTGCAGCTCTTCTTTTGGGACAAGAGATCTTTGAAATGGCCATGCTGTTCCTGAGGACAAAAGGTGTGCACGTGCCATTAAAGCTCAGGTCGCTGAAGAAATGAGACCCACAGAGGGCTTTGCCACGTGTCATATCCCGAAGATGCAGGGAGCTCTCTGGGGCTGTCTCTGCCACAGCCAGCATGCCAGCTTTTCTTCCTTCTGAGATCCACCAGTAGCCAACCTTTTCTACAAGTTCTCCAGAGAAACAAAGATACAATATTTTTCATTCTTTTCAATGCTTGTTTCTTTTACTCCAAGGAATATTTAGAACATATTGGTTTCTGGTTTTGTCATATCTCTTTGAACAATTTTTTTAAAGAAAGGTCTTCAAACTCATACTAATTCAGTGTCAATTATCAAATGACTTTTTACTAACATTTTCTTGTTTTAGATAATTGAAGAGATTAAGAAAGCTCCATTTCAGCTTAGTCATTGTAAAGCATGAAAGTTAAGCTCATTTTTTTAGTACTTTTTGACTTTTTTACATGATGAATGTAATATACATAGAGATTATCAGTTAATATAAAGTCAAGATTTTATCACCTTTGATAGCATTAACTCATTTCTATTTCTTTATGTTTTTTCTATGTTTAGATTTCTTTCTTTTTTACACTTTTAAGTGTTTCTCTTATCCACAGACCAAATCTGAGATATCAGAAAACTGTGAAATATAGTTGCCATGAAGAGTACTTTTTCATCTACTTGTTCAAAGATTGCCTAACCATGTTCAACTAGAATTTATTTGCACAGGAAAGAGTTGGTGGTATGGCATAAAGTGGTTGATTAAGTAGAAAGTTTACATGAAGAGAAACATGCCAGTGAGAAAGTCTACCTACCACATGGCCATCCAAGAATTGAAGGTCCCTCAATGGTTCTGCATTACTTTGTGAGAAATTCACTAGTTTTCACCCCAGCACAGAAATCAACTCACTTTGGCTTATGGTACCAACCATTAAGATATAATTACAAGACAAAGATTCTTTTGTAAACCAATACTCAATCATACAGAAAAAAATTTATTACATTTTCAAAGTTAAAAAGATGTTTGAACTATTATATCTGCCTAATTGGCAGTAATTCTAGTAACATTCCAAAGCCCTAAGCCAACTTAGCATTTTTAAAACAATGGAGGGCATTATCTAATTATTTTTTTGTATGACATGGTTAGGATAATGTATTGCTCAATGTCTGAAACAATTTGTCTTAAATGCTTTGGAAAGACTGAACTGGAATAGAACTATATTTTCTTCAGACAAAGTATGACGTCTTGAGGCAAGCCCGGTGACTATATTTCGTCTTCTTTCCTATTTCTTAGTAGAGAGAGGTATTGCAGTGGATCACTGTTTAAAATTTGCAAAGCTTCCGAAGAATACATTACATCAAAAGAGAAGCATTTCACATATTTAAAAAAACTTGAACAGAGACCTTCAAAGAATACTGTCCTCTGTGTACTAGAATTTCACTCTATAGCCAGATATATGTCAATTTATTCCATGATTAGAGGGAGCCTCAAATTCTCATTGTATTTATTTCCTTGAGAAAAATAGAAGAATGCTGGGACTCTTTTTTTTGGTGGGGGGAGTCTCTTCTTTTTCAGTGGAATTGCTAGGTCTTATCCAGTGTGAATAATCTGAAGCTTTAGATTATTAAATTATTTAAAGCATACATTTTGTCATCAATATGGAAATAAGGTCCAAATTAACTAATAATAAATTATGATTTATAAATATTGGTAGATAACATTTTTCTGAAAAGATTTCATTCTTTTAATTTATATTATGGGATAGAAAACTGAGAAAGTATATAAAAGATACAGTGGAAATGTCTTCTGATAAAACATTGTATGTTTTAGCTTTAAAATGTGTTTTCCATTCCTATTGATTGGTGCTAATATATTTCTTTTATTTTTATCCTTATGGACAATGTAATTCTACTGTGGATAATTTCATTTCTCTAATTGCATTCCTAAACTGTTTATGTGTGATTTTACTTTTAAAGTTCATGAATTTGCTATAGTTATGGTTCAGTGACCAGCCTTTCTTAGTGTAAAACAGTGTGCCTACAGATGATGTGTTTTGACATGGATGGTGGATCCCCTTTCTTCCTATTCAGTTCATACAACACATGCCTTTATCAACTTTTATTTATCCCATCTTTTAGCTTATATAATATTATAAACACCAACATAAACCATGTTCAAGAAGTCTGCACACTCTTAAAGTAGCTGGTGCCTAATGCACCTAAAGTACCCTTCCAGTTTTCATTATTAAAAGCAGTCCTGGAGGGTTTTCCTTTTTCTTGTGATTTTGCAGAGAACATGGAACGCCTTTCATTTCCAATAGAAAGATTTTGTTTTTGAACTCTCAGTGTGTGCATGCAGTGTTCTGCTGGGACAGCAAGAACTTATTCAAGTGGTTTATACTGCACATCCTTTGCCTATAAATACGTGTCTGTGTATATATCTGCTATTTTGGAAAATAGTTGCAACTGAATGTCTGTACCTCTTGGTTATATTTCTTCACTTAGAAAAAGTGTTTCATTTCCAAGTTTTAAAAATTTTACTATTGAAGCATAAAAGGTTTTTTAAAAGCCTTTTTCTGTCCTGCTACATATAGTATCATCTTGCTAAGAATTCATTGCTTTTTTTTTTCTTTGTAATACCAGGAATCAAACTCAGGGCCTTGGGCTTGCCAGGTAGGCACTGTGCCACTGAGCTATCTCCTGGGACCCTAATTTCTATTTCTCTGGGGGTGTTTTAGCATCTTCTAATAAATGATCATAAGCAACCTAGAGATGCCAATGTCTAAAATAGCATCAAGAAATAAAAATAAATGATGTTAACCTGTAACACTACTTTCTACTCTCTACAAACAAAAACTTGATTTCTCTAAGATGTCAAAGTGAAAGGAATCTTATCTTTCCAAGTATAACAGGATGCCATGGATTTTGGCTGTTTTTAAAAGAATCTCACAGCCCTAGTAGAATTTCCATGTTTTATCAATTATAATTCTGTTGAATTGTTTTAGAATATAAAAGTTTTCAGCCTATCTTTTCCATTTTTCTTCCAATATTGTCTAGATTTGTTACCTGCCACAAGAGATATTCCTCCAACTTAAATTTTTAATGGTTTTAGTTTTTGTTAGTCCAATCTTAGTGCAGTTTTCTTTTTTTCATTAAAGGTATACTAAATGTATAAGTTACCTAGGCTGCTTATTAACAGGATGCTGTTTTGGAAATAGGAAGACTTTTTCAATCTTACTTGTTATGTTTGATTTATTGATGATAAAGGAAGTGCCAACATTTCCCAAAGTACATTTGATAGTCTCACATATCTCAGAAATATTAGCAAACTGGATTCACAAAAGAATGTCTTACATATTGTTGACATTTATGTGAATACACTTTATATTGTTGTAAATGTTTCATTCAACTTAACATTTTTTAAAGATGGATGTATCTGATTTCTCTTTAGGAAAGACTATATTTTTGTTTTTTTACATTTTAAAGTTCATCTTTAAGTGCAGCTATTTTTATATTGCAAAAAAGTCGCATAAATACAAACTAAAAGGAAAATGGGGGAAAAAATGGCAAGCATTATGGAGTGGTTGTCTTTAAAATGTTCCATGGGCCAGTCTCATGTAATGGATTCTTCTGAGAATACGTTGTGTTTTATCAGTGTAGATGGGCACAGCCCTGACAATCTCAGCAGTATACATATATGAAAGACTGAATTCTCCCTGTTTGATTTCTTATTTCAGTTTCATTGTCATTGCTCCATCTGACATTACTGAATCAAAAGGCTCACGAAGTTTTTTGATTTGCAGTTTGGAAATAAGTGCATGGTGTTCAATTTCTAATTTGTTTTTGCTTTTTAAACTTGTTTTCAGGGTTCCTAGTTTGTGAGAAGTTGATCTTCAGAATTATTTTTACACTATTTATGACTTATTTTCATAATGTAAAAAGTGTGTAATTATTACAGTATTAATCCAGACAATGATAATGAATTGTATTGGTATAAAGCTTTATTGATGTTCATGAAAACCTTGATCTGTTTTCTTTTATTTAAATACTGTCCATGACATTTGGCTTTGCTGCCAGCTGTGGAGTCCCTGCACTCCGGGTGGCTGAGGCACAAAAAGGGAAAGTTGAAACTTTGACTAGCAATTCAGCAACTCAGCTGATTCTGTCCCAAAATAAAATGTTAAAAAGGATTGGAGGCATGGCTCAGTGACAAGGCCTTGGGTTCAGTCTCCACTACCACCCAGAGGAGAAAAAAAAAAGAAAGAAATCTTATTGTACTCTTCTCCACTATTGGAACCTCAACATTGAGCTTAACTGTGGTGATTTTTTTAAACACATACTTTTTTGGGGGGATGGGGGGTTGTAAGAACTAGTGTCTCCAAACAGAACTTCCTGTCCCGATCAGCTTTCTTTCAGAATTTGCTATCTTGATAAATTAACTTACACTGGGTTGCTGCCTAGCTCCCCTTCATGCCACTCCTGCTGTGAGATCAGATGCAGTATGAAATAATCCCAGAATAACCACTGAGTAGAGGGGACATGGCCAGGTGGCTCCAGCTAAGCATCGCTGTGTCCGAGTCCTGCAAGCAAGCACCACTCAGTGCTCTTCTTCTTGAACCTCACATCAGCGCCGGGTGCAGACACCCCCCTCCCAGAAGCCCTTGGTTCAGCTCTGCTCACAATGTCGCTTGCTCCTCTTTGTCATCACCCTTTGCCAACTCTTCTTCCTTCACCTAGTCATCCATGGATGACCCCCAGGGCGCTGACTTTATTCTAGCTTGTGCTTTTGTTCTTTTCTCCCACATGTTCTCAGTCATTCTCAGTCTCCCTGTCCCTTGCCCCTCCGCCCTCTCCTCCTGCTCATTGATTCCCATGTAGAACACATGGGCTCTCCTGCGATCAAGCGTCTCTGTGTCTGGCTGTCTCTCTGTTCAGCTGCCAGCCATGCCCAGCTGTTGTCCCACAAGCATTCATCATCTATGCCCTCAACCCGACTGCCTTCCAGACCTCAGAATCCTGGTGCCACCTGCCTCCTGCCCATTCAGGGCAGTAAGATGGACAACAAAATCCACGGACGGTGCCCATGCCAGCATCCTCCCGTTCTGCTCACATAGCAGCAAATCCAAGGCCCCACCCCTTCCATCTGACCTTGCAATTCTCTGATCTTTCTCAAGTATAAATGAAGAATGTGTGAATGAAGTAGGGTGCAATAGCACCTGGAAGAGTGGCCAGAGAGGTGTGTGTGGGGGGGTAATGTAAAGAAATCAGAGGGATTGGAAGGACTCCACAGAGATGAGAAGGAAAGCACAGAAGCACCTGACAACCGGGTGGTGGAAGCCAGTGCAGCTGAGGACCACAGCTTTTCTGCGGTGTGAATCTGTACCTGGTGTGGCCATCCACTGCAGCACCAACCCTGACCTTTTGAGTTGCCTTTCTTTCCATTCGTGTTTATTCCCATTTCTCCATCCTTAAAAACTGGGGAGCTATGCCGAGTATGGGGCATATGCCTATAATCCCAGCACTTGGGAGGCTGTAGCAGGAGGATTATTATAAATTTGAGACCAGTCTGGGATACAAAATGAACTCAAGGCCAGCCTAAACTGTATAGCAAGACCCTATCTTAAAAAAAAAAAAAAACACCAAGTTGGGAAGCTAGACCTAGGCAGGGGTGTCTCAGCCATCATGGTCATCAGGGCCTTGCAAAAACACAGATTTCCAGTCCCACAACCATAATTTCTGACTGTTGATCTGGAGAGGGGTTTGGGACTTGATACTTCTAACAAGCTTCTAGGTGGTGGTGGCACCTTTTGCCTAAGGTCTGTACTTGGTAAACACTGCCAATCTATTTTATTTTCTTATAATAGACTGTATGTGGCCTTCACGCAAGGGTAGCGAGCATCCTTCCATTAGGAATCTCTTACAGGGACTATCTTTCCTGATCAAGGTCTTCCCAACAACTGAGATCATACTTCTATAGCTACAAACAGCGCTGCACACACCGTGCCTGCATCGTGCCTAACGCCAGCTCTCAGCACTCAGCTCTCCATCCCAGTACACAGGCACTATTCTCTGAGGAGCACATGACCTGGTCAGCAGTGCCTTCTCACCACCCCTTGACAGCCATGCACTGCCCTCTCAGGTGTTCTCTTCATGCATTGAGCCTCTTGGCACCTGGTCTGGTCTTCTTCATGATGAATGCTGCAGTTCTTACAGGTGACTTCAGTGTGCACATAGGCAATACAACCTCTACTATCAATCAAATGGCTCTCTTTGTCTCTTTCTCTCATCAGTATTCATTTTCTCTGCCCCTCGGTGTCTCTGCCTCCTCTCTCTCCCTCCATTTCTCCCCCCCATCCCAATTCCAGTTTGAGTTAAAACTGCAGACACTTCCAACTCCACATGTGTAAACCTGAACTTGGCCTCCGCCCTTCCACCACTATTTTTCTCCTGTGCCCTGTGTCAGAGAATGTTGCCTCCACAGTAGAGGAGACAGAAATCAACCCTCTTGCCCTTCTCAGCATGGCAGCAGATGCTACAGATGCCCACCACCCCCTGCATCCTTGCGGCCACCACTGGGTGCAGTGACTTGCATCTCTCGTTGGGTCACTGCAAGAGCAGGCCTCCACGGCAGCCACCATCACAGTTCCTTGCTTCTGATGATTTATGCTGGAGCTCTTCATCTCTTCCAGTCTGCACAGCTTCTATCCTGAGCTCCCATGGGCTGCTCCAGCCTCCTTTCTCATCTGTCCCACCAGCCCTACATCCATACCGCCTGCATTTGCTCTCTGGCCCTTTCTGGGTTTGCTGTCTGCCACTTTATAACTGACAGTCCACTTGACCCCCTGAACTCCTTCCTGTCCTCACAGTCTCAGCTTAGCCACTGCTTCCTCTAGGGAAACTTCTCTAGGCTCTGGGTCACTGAGCTCCCTACTGTGCTTCCCTTGTACCCTGTCCTTTGTCACAATACTTTATATGTGGGATCACCCTGTTGAGGAGAACCTCTGTTGTGATCACCTTTGTCCTTTTTGCCCAGCACTATATAGGTAGTTGAAGAAATATTTGAAAGTAATTATGCAAGGGGATATAGAACAAGCCATCCAGGAATAATACTGACAACAGGGTATCTACATATGCAGCACCACAGTGAGCATATAACTCATGTGAAAGCCTTCGTATCTCTTCCTTTCTCACAGAACTGACAACAAAGAGTCCCCTGACACAAGGCCCACAATTACACGTGCACATTCCCTCTATTCTAAAAATTACAGAACCAATTTATAACACTCATAGCCAGAAATTTTACAGAGCTGTTCTTCTGAGCCAAGCTTTGTTCATTAAAAATCAAAGTTCCCATAAGATGGTAATGGCAGTTCCACAGCGAAGATCACTCCAGCGTGTGAAGTGAACATTTAAGAAAAAGCAGCTTTCACTGAATGCAGTCTGGAAAGTGAGTACAGAATTCCTCACTCGAATCCAGTCAAAGCTGGCCCTGGACGAGGTGTGCGGAGGCCAGCGTGCCATGGGTGCAGCTGGCAGCCTGATCTCAGGTCAGCGAGGGTGGCCCTCGGCGGTTATCACGACTATCCTGACTGCTCAGTCCTTCCCAGCCCCGACTCTCCTCATAGGTCATATTCATCTCCGCGGTGCTCAATGCTTTTGTTATTTTGCCCTTGAAATGCACTAGGATCCAGCCCTTCCTTGGATCACAGCCTGATTTCACTATCCACTAA
The DNA here is from genome assembly GCA_004027025.1 of Myocastor coypus. NCBI lineage: Eukaryota > Metazoa > Chordata > Mammalia > Rodentia > Myocastoridae > Myocastor > Myocastor coypus. Next base: position 10,615 of record PVJA010002042.1, read on the forward strand.
AATACATGAATGGGGACAATGGCAAGATCCAAGAAGAATAAAGCACCATTTGAGAAATGTGTTCTCATGTTATGTTCATGCTAGGAAATAGGCTGCCAGCTAGAGACAAGCTCTTCTTCCTGAATTATGAGCCTGTCCTTACAACCAAAAGGAAGTTGGGCATAGTGGGGGGCAAAGAAAAGCAGTCATTTATTTTGATGAGATGTGTTAAGGTTCTGGCTGGAAAAGACAGAAATATGGAAGTGCTCGGCCTGGAAGAGAGCGCTGACTCTGTCTGTAGCTGAAATGAAGACTGGCGAGGTGTGAAATAGCTAAGCCATTTCAAGGTTAGAGTCAGAGCTTCTGAGACTGTACTATGTGCCTTGAGAGCACAGAATCTAGTGTAAAAGCTAATGGGAAGACAAAGTGAAGATGTCCAGCAAGACAACTGAGCCTGTGTAGCTTCGGGTGGCATTTCCTGTTGGCAGCCTACTGCCCTCTGCGCGCTATTCATTCCCGCCCTCATAGGTAGCCCCAACACTTCTCTGACAATTTTGGTAGTAATCGGAGAACCCCACAACAGTAAAATTGTCTTCTGTACTTTTAGGGTTAATTCATTCATTTTGGAAGAGTAATTTTCTCCTAGTTCAGCACCTTTCCCTAAAAAGAAAGAAAGGAGCTCATTATTTTACACTTTTATATGAAACAGAGGGGATGTATAACATAAGGAAGGGGAAGCCAAGATACAGCATTTGTTATAGCTCCTATCCAGATGCTCCCCACCCCCCATCCCCCCACCCCGCAAAGCCTCAAGGGTTCTGCAGGTGGGGCTTTTCAGAGCAGGCTGACAGGGGAGGGTACTGGGATCAAGGGGGTGGAATTTCTAAACTAGTACAGAACTGGTTTGGTCAAGTTCTGGGTAAAATTAAGGGGGCCACCCTGTGGGTATGAGTGCCTCTTGTCCTAAGGGAATAGAGCTTGGATAGAATATAAGGGAGAGAAAAACGGTAGCCGTTTGTTGCTTGTCACTTGTCACTTGGTGCGTGGTACTTTCTGCCTTCTGCAGGGACCCTCTGCCACACCACTCTGCCATGGAACCAGCCACCTGTGGACCGAAATTTCCCCACACTGTGAGCTACAATAAACCTTTCTCTTATACCTCTTGGTGTTGGGTGTTTTGTCTCAGCAACCAGAAAAGTAACTAAGCCAACACTGGACAGCATTTGATAGATAATCTTGATCTTAAAAAATTAGATAAGTGAAGTTTTCACCTAATATAGAGATAGATATATTGAAAAACCTGTATAGCAGGGCCAGGGAGATAGCTCAGTAGAATAAGTGCCTGCCTGGAAAGGCAGAAGGTCTTGAGTTCAATCCCTGGTTAAAATATATATATATACCAATAGAAAACATATTTCTTAATGGCAAAAAGCTAAAGCATTAGCTTTAAAATTAAGATCAAGAAAAGCATATTCAACACCATTGCTCTTATCAGATAGTATATTGGCCAGGTGTGCTGGTGCATGCCTGTAATCCCAGAACTCAGGAGGCAGAAGCAGGAGAATTGCAAGTTCAAGAACAGCTTGAGCTGTACAGTGAGCTCAAAGCCAGCCTCAATTACACAGTAAGGCCTTGTCTCAGATAGATATAGACAGACAGATAGATAGATAGATAGACAGACAGACAGACAGACAGACAGGACTGGGGAGGTAGCTCAGCATTCTAAGCGCCTGCATGACAAGCCCAAGGACCCAGGTCCGATCCCTGGTACCATGCTGGCATGTGGTGCTGGCCACTGAAACTGGGTGTGGTAATTAACTGGGTAATTACCCAGTTAATAAATAAATAAACTGTAAAGTGTAATTATCACTGGGTGTGGTAATAAACTGTAATTCCAGCACTGGGAAGGCTGAGAAAGATTATGAGCCTGAGCTGCAGGCTCTGCTATATATGATCTAGCTATGCATTTCAGGCTGGCCTTGAATTCACTATGTAGCCCACCCTGACCTTGAACTCACAGTGATCCTCCTCCTAGCTCTGCCTCCAGATGCTGGGATTATAGGCATGGGTCACTACAGAAGGATGTTTTCAATTAATAGGCTGTTCACTTTGTTTTGTTTCAGGCAGTTTGAGAACTTCTGAGACAGCATGTGACAGGGTGCTATGGTTATATGCTACCACACTTACCCCCTATAATTTTACACTGAAAAATAAATATCACTCTCCCTCTTTAACAAATAAAGCTGAGACTCAGAGAAGTTGGATCCAGGCACAAGATTATCAAGTCCATGACAGAAAGGCTTTAATGGGGGACCAGGGTGGCCATGCCTGCCTCACTACTGCTCTGTCTGGCCTGCTCCCTGTAGTGCTTCTTCCAGTTCTGAAGCCAAAGAATTCTGGGTGAGATTGAGGTAACAGCAGTTTAATACTTCTATTTGATAAAAGTATCCAAAGAGCTTGGGCGAGCCAAGCAAGGTGACACAGCGCTGGACAGCAGAGCATAGGGCCAGGACCTCCTCACACTCAGAGCATTGCCCTTCCAGAAACCACGAAGCATGAGGGCTTTTTTTAACTTATATTTTCCATAGATGTTTGGGGGCTAAGGAAATTCTAAATTCAGATCATAAACTCTGGCCAGATAACTCAGTGAACTAAAGCACCTGCTAAGGCAAGCACAATGACCAGGTGCAATCCTCAAGGTGCTGTGCCAGTCCCGCCCCCGGGGTACTGAACAGTGACCAAGACTGGGCGTGGTGGCACTCACCTGTAATCCCAGCATTTAGGAGGCTGAAAACAGGAGAATCACCATGAGTCCAATCTACGTGGTAAGACCCTACAGACCCTGTACTAAATGCAACCAATCAATCAATCAATCAATTCTGATCATTTTCTTCTGAGTTAATCATTCCCTCACCCGTTTAATATTAATAATTCTTTCTAGAATATCCTCGGTTGATATTTGCAAAGTTTCTTGCCCATCCAAAAAAGAGTTTAGTGCTGGAAAACTCAGTTGCTAGAACCAAGTAGACTAATGGTGAAATTTTTCCCCAAGCGCTTACTAAGACCAGTTAGCTGACCTTAGTGGGCCTCACTTTTCCACTCTGTAAAATGGCAGTGATAAGCCGGGCATGGTGGCTCACACCTGTAATCCCAGCACTTGGGAGGCTGAGGCAGGAGGATTGGTACGAGTTCGAGACCAGCCTGGGCTACAAAAGTGAGCGCAGGACCAGCCTCAACTGCATAGCGAGACCCTGTCTCAAAAAGACAAAAAAAAAAAAAAGATAGCAGTGATAAAATCACCCACCTCAGGGGCCGAGTGAGTGACATTAGTGAGTTACAACATGTAATGCTGAGGTCGGAGCCTGGCCTGTAGGCAGCATCCAACAGGCACCCAGCTGTTGCTCTCATGGAGACAGGCTGTGCTTATCTATCGCCTTCACAGTAAGTGCAGGGATTAGCAAGTTCCGCTCTCCACCTAGGAAGCTAAATGCTTCCTTTTGCTGCCATGGTATCTGATAAACTCCATGTATAGGCCTGAGCACCAATTCTGCTATAAAAGTTCATGAGAAAAAAAATGGATGCTTTCTTACAATAAATTGAGTGGGCTGGCGAGATAGCTCAGCAGTCTAAAGTGCCTGCTTATGCAAATACAGTGACTGACTGCGGTGCAATCCACGGCACCATAAACCACGCCAGCCCCACCCCCAGGGCAGGCTGAGCAAGCCACGAAAAAAAAAGAATAAGTTGAGTTTCAAAAGATTGTTACTAGGGTCAGGGAGATAGCTCCATTGCACAAGTGCCTGCCTGGCAAGTGCAAGATCATGAGTTCGAACCCTGGTCCCACCCAAAAAGGAGAGAGAGAGAGAGAGAGAGAGAGAGAGGGAGGAGGAGTGAGAAAAGGAGGTGGAAGTGCAGAAATGGGAAAAACACAGGAGGCAGAAGGATGGGGAGAGTGTGTCCAGCAATGAAAGCAGATGAGCTGGTGCACAGGCTGATGCCCAAGGTAGATGTCATCAGGTCCGAGTCAGCCTCGACTAATAAAAAAGTACTTCCTTAAAATTTTATTTTAGAGAAGGGTCCACAAGGTGTTCAGGGTCTCACCACTAGATCAGACTCATAGTGATCTGTCTGTTTACAGCTTCCCAAGAGCTGGGATTACAGGTGCACTACCATACCCAGTCTCAATCACGGTCTCAGTGTGCCCTGGGGATGGGGCTGGCAAGGCTGGCCTGGGGATTGAAGCCCCTACTCCTGCACCTACTTGCAGGCACTTTAATCCACTGAGCTATTTGGCCAACCCAAAAACGTACTAATAAATACACATAATAAGTAAACATGTGCTAACAAAAAAGAACTACTGTAATAAAAAGTTTGGTACATTTTCATCCATATTGTTTGTGTGGTCTTATCAGTCGTGCTGGGACACCACATGTTGTTCATCAAGCAGTTCCACCCACCAAGACACTTGCATAACCCTGGACTGTGCACTCTAAGTCTAGGACTGCACCAAACATTGGAAAATTAACAAAAATGAAAAGATCATTAGTAGCTATCTTGAACTTCAATGGAACAGATTTTATTAATATGCAACACACTAAAAGAGTAACTGATAAACCAGGGGCCACAGCCAACTGCAGGACTCTAACTTCCTAACACTTCTGTGCATGGCAGCATCCTCACGCCAACATTTACATTTGGACTAAAACATAGCTAACATCATTACATAAAACACTATAAAAGAAGTAGCACTGCAACTCCAAGCTACCGAGGAGATGTTTCAAGCTCCCATGCATTGAAGTGATTTGCCTTGCACCTGTGACAGATTTCCAATGAAATTGAAATATTCCTGGTCTTCAAGGGTTTTTTTTTTGGGGGGGGAGGGGTGCGGGGGGTTCTCAAGCCAGCGACATGAATTTCAATGATCTATCGCCATGTTCAAATCTAGCTGGTAACTTGGCTTTCACACATCAGTACCCCAAGACCAAACTCAGATCATCTGGTCTAGTCCAAGAGTTCCAAGGGTTTCTGCCAAGCGCTGTGCAAATCAGATAGGCAGGAATTCGTAAGCTACACACACAAAGTGCTAATGGCCAGAGGTGTCACCTAATGAATGTTTATCACAGACCACAGTGCTGAGCCAGCCCTACAGTGTCTAATCCTTACAGACATGCTGTGAGTCTGACACTTCATGGTTCTCCTGTTACGAGTTAGAAATCTGAAACTCACAAATGCGAAGTCGTTTATCTGAGCACACGAAGCTAGAAAGTGACAGAGCCAGGATTTCAGGCTGAGTGCCACGGTCTCCCCTACAGTGCTGCAAGGAACAACCTGAGAAGAAACGCCAAGCTAGAGACACAGTGCTTGCCTATAAAGCTTGAGCCCCTTTTCATAAGAAAAGAGGAAAAAAGGAAATAATTCAACTTGCTATTTGAGTCAAGATCTTGCTGTTGGTTGAGCTTTTTGAAACAGACATTCTTCTAAATGTAAAATAGAAAACTGCTCATAATTTGTCCATTTTCTTGAGATTCCCCCATCTTTTTTCCTATGCTAACTACAAACCCCATATTAAAAGAAAATCATAATGTGAATGAGTTTTTAAAGGATACTCTACCTTTTTCAGACCTGTTTTCCCATGAATGCTATGCTAGGTCTATACAACTTATTTGAGCTAGTACAGAACTCTGAGGCAACAGAGAACCCTTCTTACGTGCATCTCACTAACACTGGGCAGGCCCTGCACATCTAGAAAATCTCAGCCTTCGACGCCTCGGAGCCCAGCCCTCTCACAAGCTAACAGTCCTTCTGTCGGGGGCCAGAAGTCAAGTCCACTTACCTGAAATGTTTTCCCTATATTCACATCTATCTTTCAATGTCCTCTGTTTAGAAAATATCAGAAAGCAACTATATAAGCAAATAAAATGCTCCTATATCTAATTAAAACACAGACTAGCATGACACATGTTTATATAACCCATCTTCTTCTCCAGTAAATCCCAGGAAAGATACATTCTTGATAAAAATCCAGAGGTCAGGGTACTAATTAACATGCAGATATAATTTAATTTTAAATGAATAAATTCTAGACAATATGTTTGCCCCTTGAATACTTGTAAATCCTTGATTTTAAAAAATTACATTAACTATATAAGCACTTTAAAAATAATAATGCTATATTTTACAAAGTTACTGTTTTCTGAGACTATGTAATTTAGGCTGATCTCAAACTCGTAAAATACATTCTGCTTTCGCCTCTGGAGTGCTGAGATCACAGGCATGCACCACCACACCTGGTCTGTGCACAACCACCTTATCAAGTTGACAGCAAGCTATAAAAGCTCAACCCGTATAAAACTATTTTATGTTTAGAAAAAGAAATTGGGTTTACATTTTTTGCTTGCTTTCTCAATCTGTCTTCCCAACCACACACTTCACTTAAGTGGAAATCACCTTAGCCCAGATATATTCAAAGCATCTGAATAGAATTAAGGAAATCAAGGTGATATGTCTGACATATGTGCAATCTATGAACAAGCAAACAGCCAAACAAACAAATAAACAAAATAACCTACTGCAGTGATGGCAACCTTTTTAGACATAGTTATAAATCACAACCCCAAATGCACTTGTTCATCACAAAGGGTCAATCCGACAATTAAATCTGAGCATCTGATGCTCAGCAGCCTGGGGGACTCAGCTGCCATGCAGAGAGAAGGTCTTTGTGTGCCCGCCATAGCCACATGCCATTGGGTCATCTGCACTGACCAGCTGGAATACCCAGGCAGTGTAAAATAAATTCTATAGTCTGGCAGACTAAAGCACCTACTTAGGCAGAGCTCAGTGGCTGGGGTTCGATCCCCAGCATACCATGACAGCCCCGCCCCTGGGGCATGCTGAGATGGCCACTGACACTGGGCATGGTGGTGCGCACCTGTAATCCCATCGGACAATGAAAACAGGAGGATCACTATGAGTTCGATCTATGGACCCTGTACCAGACACATATTAATTAATTAATTCTATATTAAAGACTCAAAGAAGGTGTTTTAGAGGAAACCAGTGAGCTGACCCAGCAGATCTTGGGCTGAAAAGTTCTTAAGCTGTACTTTCCTACTCAGCCTGTAAACTCTGGATCTCAGTTTTCTTAGCAAGAGAATGCATTCTGCTTACAGTTTAATGGAGTGTCCAGCGCACATGCAAATGAACTTTACCATGTAAATAGATCTTTCCATGTATAAATATTTTATAAGCCAGGACTGGTGCGCAGGCCTGTAATCTCAGCACCCTGGGAAACTGAGGTGAAAGAGCACAAGCCTGAGCCCTGCCCAGACAACTTTCGAGTTTAATGAGACCCTATCTTATGAAAAATAAATAAAAGCCTAGAGATGTCGGTCCACACTAAGGCCCTGGGTCCAATCCCAGTATCCCTCCCCACCACACACACACAAAATGTACTAGCAAAAGGACAAAACTACAGGAAAGGCAAAGGGCGACCTGTTCAGGAGCAGACTTGTGTCCTAGGGCTACCCCCTGAAACAAGAGCAGCTCTTGACCACTATGAACTCAAAGGGACCCAAAAGGGAGGAGTTCCAGCAACTGGAGCATGTGGTAGACCTCCAATGTACGAGCACCCCAGGAAGGACACAACTAGACCGTGAGAGAGCTGGAACTCTTCCTTCTGTTTCTTGATTCCTAGCTGCTTACCTGAGTAACAAAGTTGGCAGATTCCAAAAGGAGTGAACATTGAGGAATAAAGGACGCTGTCCTTTATTTTTAAAGATTTAAAGCCTCTACCTTAAGCCCTTTCACTGTACACCAAATTTATCCCAAATCAAAAGCACCTAGACAGTTTGAATCCACATAGTCTCCCAGAAAACCCTGCTTGGCTTCATAAAATCATACACTATGGCTGATAATCAGCAGCAGTTTACCAACACACATTTGCTACCTTTCTTGCACCTGAAGCTGCTCCAGTCTGTGTGTGTCATCCAAGGTTTCAAGTGCTGAAATTGAATCCCTGCTGCAAAGTCGTAAGAGTGCAAGGGAATCCGACCAAGGGGTTGGAGGAGGAGAGAAGGTCATCAGGGTGGAGCTCCATGGTGGATGCCTAGTGGACGTGAGACATGAGAAGACACTAGGAAAGAAACATGTGCTCCCCATCTCTTGCTGTGGATGCCCACACTGGCCTGGACCTCAACCTGCAAGGTCAGCACCAGAGACCATGGTCCCACAGCCTTGAGCCTTTGGTATGGTGAGCCTTTGGTATTTGCAGCCTCCAGCATTTATACTAACAGAAAATGGACAAATTCAAGCACTTCCCCCAAAGGCTACCATACATTCTGCCATCTAAAGCCTGCATAGTCTCTGACAGCTTGGGGAAGTGATGCTCTCATTGCAAATCCCCACAGAGAGCCAAGGAGGGGGTCAGAACCCAAGCTTTGGGCCTAGCTGCCTGCAGGTCAGCCTCAAAGGCTTGGGGCTGTCAGGACGTGAGATATCTTTAAATTCCAGACCACAGCAGAGCGCAGGCTGTGGCCTTTCAGCCCTGGACACACCACCAACTGACAGCCCAGCCCTTCTTTGGAGACCTCCCAACTCTGACTCCAGAACCCATGTGGAGGCCATCTCTTTCCTCATTCCAAAGCCTCCTGGCACCAGGCAGTGCCATAAAACAAAGCATCTTTTTTCTTTTCATGGACTCGTAACTATATCATATCAGTTACCCTAAATCTGCTCCAGCAGGCTCTCCTGAGGGTGAAACAGTGTGCCTACCATTCTAAAAATGAAAACTGATCCCATACAAGGACAAACACAAACAGACAGGTTCTCAGTTCAGGAAAAGTCCAACAATGCTCCCCCTCTCCAAGCTACCTTAGAGACAGAACTTAAAATGGTTGGTTTTGTTCATGAAGATGGCCCAAGTGGGAGGGGGGAGCCCCTAGCTGTACCCACCAGAATGACTTACCCGAGTCCAGCTCTGAGCTCACATACCCACAGGTTCCTCACACCAGTCAGCAGGCAGCAAGGACTTGGGGGTTCCCAGGGTGGGCAAGAGCCCAGGAACAGTACTGCCCAGCAGTTACTTCAGACACCCAGAGAACCCCTGGGCTAAAGCTACTGGCTGAGCATGAAGAGCCTCTGGAGTGGTCACGTTCTGTCACCAAACCCAAGTCAACTTGTTCCTCTTTGAAAAGGACCCAGTGGATTGAGGACAAATAGTTGAGATACCAAAAAATGTCTCATCTGAAGCCAGCAAGGCAGAGAACAGTGGCCACCCTACCTGTCTTCCTTCCAAAAGACCATTTTGACACAGGTGTTAAGCTTCTTTTGCCTTTAGAAGGAAAAAATTGGGGAAACCTGCTGTTATAGTTTATGTCTAGTTGTACCCCCAAAGCCTCATGCAATCATGGGGCAGGGACTTCTATAGATTGAGACTTAACTCATGAGTCACCAGGATTATGTTTCAGTACTGATGAGATTATTGGTCTGAATACTGCTGGGAATTGCAGGTATGGCCTGAGGAGCATAGGCTAAGGCAGAGAGCCTGATGTAATTTTTAAAAAGACAGACAGACTAGCACTGTTGCTCTCTGCTACCCTGATTGGTCAGTTTCCTCTGTCGCCATTGTCGCTGTTCCACCACCATGAACTGGCTGCTCTCTGCCCTGTTCCACTCAGCCTTGGGCCAGTCAAATATGGACTGAAACCTCCAGTAACTGTGAGCTAAATAAACCTTCCTTCCTTCATTTTAAGTGTTGAGTATTTGTCCCGGTAGTGAGTGAAAAGTAACTAAGACACCTCCTTCCACCCAATCTTGTTGATCAGTATCAGCCTTGAAGAAAGCGGAGCAAGATAAGGGAAAAGTCCCATAAACCAGCCTCATGCTGTGAGTTGAGATGACTAAGTGGCCAACCAGGGCAGCAAGCTCAGGGAGCCGTAGCCTGCCCTAGCAGAGGTCACTTAAGCATGGCCACGCTGCCAACACCAGATGACTCACACATGTGACCACAGTGGCAATCATGGCCCCTTATTACAAATTTGCTGTAAGGGCAGTAGTGCTCAGTGCTTCAGTGTTGTCCTCCTTCGACCTACCCACAACCTAGGGCATACCAAACTGGGTCCACTTCTGCTGCACACTGGCACACAGAATCCAGCTCAGTCGGGGGATTTCCAGTTGCTCAGGCTCAGCGTCATACATGGGCAACATTCTAGCCTCTGATGTTGAGGTAAGGGAACATCAAAGGTCTAGTCTTTAAAAGAGAATTTGCAAAGGTTTGCTAGCCTATTCTTTCCCTTAGGTGGCTTCCTTGCAGAAGCTGCTCCTTCCTCTGCTATTACCACACCAACTATTACCTTCTGGTTCCCATGAGGGCCTCTGCCCATCAGCCTCCTGGGGACAGCCATACTCCACAGGGCTCTGCTGCCTGGGACATACCCTCTGATTTCTCAGGCAGCCTTCCCCAGCTATGCAGCAAACCATGAAATCAGGAAGGCTCAGGCAGGGACCGAAATGATTCCAGGACTCCGAGACACAAACACTAGATGCCACAAAAACCTCAGCATCATTGACACTGCTTGCCACATGTTGAACCCAGATATAAAACATGGCATGTGATGTCCCTCCCCTTCCACCTTACGATGGACTCATACATGGGGTAACCAGCTGCTGCTCCCAGCCAGCCTTTGTGTCCACCGGAACCCCCAAGCCAGAGAAAGAACTCTGGCTTTTAAACCCTTTGGCAGTCCCAGGGCCTCTTGATCCCCAGAGCAGCCAACTCCTGAGTGCAGAGGGGCTCTCCTGCCCTTTGTCTCCCCTCAAACTGTTCCCCACTCTTTCTGCACTCAGCCACCTAAGAAATTTCTGACCTTTTTCATATAAAAGGGTACATAACCACCAACCAAATGCTGTTGCATAGACCGCTTTATTTTTTAAGTTCACAGAATATAAAAGCAAAATACGTGTATGTTTTTGTGAGACAGGGTCTTCATATGTAGTATCCACTCACCTCAAGCTTGCAGCCAGCCTCCTGCTTCAGCCTCCCAAGTGCTGGGCATGAGCCGTCATGCACACTGAGAAGACACACACTGTTTTTCTGTGCAGCTTGACTGTGGCTCTCAACACAAACTGTCCCCAGGAAAAGCAGCAGATGTTATATCTGTCTCAGCCAAACCTGCATGGAGCCTGGTCCTAACCCTGTGTGGCAGTGACTGCTTGACAGTATGGAAAAGGGAAGAAATAGGACAGGCCTCTGAAGAAGAGCTTGCTGAGGACTGGTCAGGACAGCCTGGTGAGTGACCCTCAGGGCCGTCAGGCAGAATGGAGGGGCATGGGCTTGAGAGCAAAACTGACCTGACTCTAACTTAAAGCATTCTTGCACCTTGGACACGTGACACAAGCATCCCTGTGCCCTGCCTGCCTTGCTGGGGTGGCTATGACACAGCAGCAGAGCACCCAGTGGATATCGTCATTGGCTGGGAGGGCGGTGATGGCACTCTGCCTTCTCCTACACAGTCACTTAGTTTTAACCCGTATGCTTACATTATTCCCCAAGGCCCTGTTGTAGGCCAGACCCTGGAGAAGGTGCTAAGAGTTCACTGGGGGAAACATGAGACCCAGACCCTGGCCCAAAGAATTTCAAATCTTGGCTTTAAATATCTATAAACTCAATTAACGTGGTATCTAATTATAACGGTGGAAAGGGGCTAGAAAGGACAAATATAGTATCTTGGTTGCTTTCTTATTGCTAGGACATAATACCCAAGAACTACAACTTAAAAGAGGAAAGATTTATTTTGACACAGTTCGTGGCAGTTTTAGTCCATAGTCGGCTGGCTCCAAACAGGGGCAGGGCCCTGATGGAGGACAGCTGCTCAGGGCGTGGTGGACAGAAACCAGAGAGATATCAAGGGAGGGAGGGAGGGAGGGAGGGAGACAGAGAGACAGAGAGACAGAGAGAGAGAGAGAGAGAGAGAGAGAGAGAGAGAGAGAGAGAGACCCCTCCCAGGCCACGCCCCTGGTGGCCTTGCTCCTCCCACCAGGCTCCACCTCCCAACATGGCATCAACTATCAGCTCATCTGGCCAAATCACTACCGTTATCACACCCCATGATCCAGTTAACTCCCTAAAGCCCCAACAATGAGTACATGAGGCTTCTTGGGGGGAGGGGGATCCAGGTAGAAACCATAACATGCTGCTATCAAAATACTCAACAGAGAGAAGCCCACTGGGGTTGCCTCCCCTGGAAGAAAGAGAAGGATGGTGGCTGGGTTGAGAAGCCACCACGAGCCAGCCTCATTGAAACAGAGGCCTCAGGTGGTGGCTCTAATTAGGGACCCCTGGGGAAAGGAACCTCATGGCAGGGCCTGAGCCAGCTGAAATAAATTATCTCAGGCTTGTTCAGGATCCATTGCTCAGGATCGTGGGTCTGTGCTTAGGATCGCAGCACTGTCACTGAGGAGCACGAGGAGGATGAAAAAGCACCAAGAGCGCAGCTCTGGCCTGGGGTGATCGTGCTGCATGGGCCAATGGGAGGACAGCGCAGTGGAGGAGCCCGAGAGGAAACCCAGCCTAACCTAGTGACGTGGGACACCTGGAGCAAGGACGAGGTGGCAAAACAGCTACGTGGCTCCTGTCACAGTGCTCCTTAGGCTTGCCAATAAGAATCTCCAAAGCTCCGAAAAAAAAAAAAAAAAAAAAAGAATCTCCAAAGCTGCTGGAAATTTGGACCGTTCGGGCCAAGCTAGAGATCTGGTGCACACAGTTCAGGGTGGAGCAGGAACCTCTACTTTATATAAGCTTCCTTGAGAGCCTTACCTTGAGCAGGCTGGTGCAGTGCTAACCCACAGAGCACACTGAGAAGAACTACCTCCTCTCCCTTGGAAAATAAATCTTTTTTTTTTTTTTTTTTAATCTTTTGGAGACAGGGTCTCACTATGCAGTTGAGGCTGGCCTTGAGCTTACTTTTGTAGCCCAGGCTGGTCTCGAACTTGCACCAATCGTCCTGCCTCAGCCTCCCGAGTGCTGGGATTACAGGCGTGAGCCACCATGCCCGGCTAAATTAACTTAGAATAATTTTTTTTGGAGGGGGGAGGGACTGGGGTTCAAACTTATGACCTTGCACTTGCCCAGCAGGTACTTGTGCTTCAGAGCTATCTCCCCAGCTCTGGAAAATAAATCTTATGCATACGTCCTTTGCATATCCTCAACCAACCAAAGCAACTGCAAGGTCTTGGTTCACATAATGCCTCCTGCGTGGAGGTAGACACACTTCTGCCGGTGTAGCTCCCATGAGTGCGGGTTTCCTCAAGCATGCACCTCACAAGCGGGCTTTCCAGTGTTAACAGAAGAGAGGTGGGAGCAGGCTGCCCATGACTGCTCAAGTTGGTATGGAGCGACTGGGGGCACAGTAGGAGAAGGGGATGCTGGGCCGGTTCTGCATTCTGGAAAAGTCCTGCAGAGAGAAGCGGCGTCTCTCACCCCAGTAGTAGTGAACTTAGACACCTGTCCAAACTCCACTGTCCCTACAGAGAAAAATATCAAGCTCTTACCTAAACTGCATTGTTGCAGAATTCATGGAGTCGGGCCAGCTCAGGCAGTGTGTCTACCCAAGAACCCCACCTCCCCAACCACACACAAAGAAGCCAAGCAGTGATTATGAGACCAGGCCTAAGCACCAGGGTCAGGGTGTTCAGACCCTGATTCTTTACTCATTAAATAATTTATTTCAGCTTTCCCTTCCTCCTCCTCTTCTCCTCCTGTTCCTCTGTTCTGTCCTTCTCCTCCTTTAATTTTTGGTTGTTTTTAAACAGTCTTGGTGCATAGCTCAGGCTGACCTTGAACTCAAAGAACTCAGACTCACAGTGATCCTCCTACCTCAGCCACAGTACTCTGGTGACAGGTGTGCACCACCACACCCAGCTCCAATCTCAGTTACTTCACCTTTTCCCACTGGATGAAAGAAATAATGACAGTGTCAGAAGAATGGGGCACTCAAGCAAGACATATTCATTTCCTCACAGCTCTGGGGTTAGGAGGCCTGAGACCATGTTGGCCAGCTGGCTTCTAAGACCCCAGGTCTGGTCTGCAGATGCCATCTCCTGCCTGAGCACTTGAGGCTCTTGCTACCCTGCCCCTCTGAGTGCCGCATCAGGAGTGGCTCAGACTGGATTAAAGCCACCCAGCAGGCCTTGCCTTGCCTCGTTAGATGCTGCCCCCAGACCACAGAACGTCCTGGCCTCCTCACTGTCCAGCTAAGAATTTGTCAGTTATGCCCTGCTGCAAAAGTGACATGCACTCGGGAGACAACCCTCAGTCATGGAGCTTTCCCCAGCCTAGAAACTTGCCACGTGATCTCTTTAGTGACACAGGCAACGACAGCCTGCCCAGAAGTGGGTGGCCAAACATCCACTACAATGACCTGTTGTACTGCATGTGCCTGCCATGGGACCAGGCCCACCTGCTCCAGCAGGTACAGTCCTAAATGTATTTCTTTTTCCAATATGTTCATCCTAGGGTGTGGCAGAGGGCACAAAATCAATGCCCTCAACGTCCAAGTCACATAAATGGGGGTGGCACAAAATCAAGCCCATATGTGGTGTTTCTCCAAGTGGCACTGGCAGAGCAGAGGTCTGCTGTGTGTGCCTGGCATACTAGCTGGTCCACAGAAGGCCCTGCAGTCACTGTGGAGAGATGTCTAAGGACCGAGTGTGTGGCAGAGGCTTTTGTCCAGGCTGAGCACAGACAAACAAGTAGACAAAGTCAGAGGCAGTGAGAGCTGCAATGAGAGAGTTTTGGGATATCTGTTTATGTGACCTCTTATCTTTCAGCTAAATTCTTTTTTTTTTTTTTTCTGTATTTTATGGAAGGGTCTACAGAGTGTTCAGGATCTCACTACTAGATTGGACTCATAGTGATCTGCCTGTTTACAGCCTCCCAAGAGCTGGGATTATGGGTGTGTGCCGCCACTCCCAGTCTCAATTGCCATCTCAGTGCACTCTGAGGGCAGGAATGACATAACAGGCTTGAGGATTAAACCCCCAGCCTCTATACCTGCTTGCAGGTGCTTTAATCCAATGAGCTATTTGGCCACCCCTGAATTCTTGGCTTAAGGAATAAGAGTGAATTTTCCCTGTCTTTTGCTATTACTAAAGAAGAACTTTACAATGGTGGGAATACTGGGGACCTTGCTCTGAGGTAGCTATAGGAATTCAGATAAAAGCCTCCTCTGGCATTTATCAATTATCAGGCACATGGGCCTCAGCCTGTAGTAGTGTTCTCTGTACCCCTCAATGCCAGAGATAAACCAAAGCCACCTCCTCTCTGCTGTCCACGTGTGGTTGTCATGATCTACTTCTTGAGTTTGGTGTGGCTTCTGGGCTGGCTACAGAGTACAGGAAGAGTGAAAGCATTGCTTGGGTATTAAAATCTCAGTGTACTCTCCTTCCCAAGGAGTCCTCCCCACTCCACACAGACAGCAGTGTGGAAAGTTCCTGGGAGCTTTGTTTGGGGAAGGTGGACATCAGGATGGAGGATAAGAGGCATGGGTTTCTATGGCCCTGCTATGACATAGTACACACTGGAGACAAACACACACATCTGTAGGGTCCAGGGGTTTACAGGATGACCTGTTCCAACCTGCCAGGCCAGCAAAGAGGGGTCAGCAATGAGCCGTGCACTAAGGACACGCTTATGATGACGCAAGCATGACTCCTGGGGCAGAGTGCAGACACCTGGCTCACACTGCTTATGCAAAGCTATGTGGGCCATAACGTGGACCTTCCCTGGGTATTGCAGGCCATGTGAGAAAAACACCACACCTGCCAGGGGTCCATGTGTCCCCTGATGTTCAGAAAGGACAAGTCCCTGCAGAGGAGAGGGAGGGACAGCAGGGCCAGGAGTGGTGAGGAATATCTAGGGCATCCACACCACTACTGTGAGAATCAGGTGAGCAGCTTCAGGCACATGGGGTCTGGGACACCCAGCTCCTAGCTGTGCTCGTTCCCACGGACAGGTAACTAACACCCACAGGCATCATCCCCAGCCTCTGGGCTCCTCAACAGATCTCTCCTTCCCCACTTGGGTATGCGCTGCACACCCCTTGCACCCCTGATGCCGGGGTCATTTGGCCAAGCTGGGGCTGTTGAGAAACCTGTGGCCACCAGGTCAAAGCAAGTGATCAACAGAATCAGGACCCAAAGGGACGCAAACTTTACAAACCACTCCCGCATATCTCCTACCAAATGCACGGGGAGCCCTGGAGGGAGTGACCCCAAATGCTTCCCAATTTGCTCTTTGGCAAAGCCTGGTTGGGACAGATGTGTGTTGACTTCCACCTGTCCTTACTTTGCTGTGTCCCTCTTTAAATAAAGCCCGTCACTTATACCTAGCTAACATATAGTCCACTCTGTGAAGTAAGCCAAGCAATGGGGAAATTATCAGGAGTTCAAACACTAGTTATGTGTCTACCCACAAAAGGGAATGAGTCAAGAAATGGTTAAAATACAAGTTAGAGGTCAACACACAGCAGAGAGTAACAGTGGGCAGGCTAGATGTTTCCTAAGAACTCGCCTCTTTAAAGCAAGTCAGTCAGTCAGTCAGTCAGTCAATGCACATTTATCAAAGCCTAACATGTTCTAGCTAGTGGGACATACTGATAAATAGGAAAGATTAAGGACCAAACCAAGGGGGGAGTAAGAGAGAGATAGGGGAGCAATTCATTTTGGGATGTGTATTTAATTGAGAGTTATTGGATATAAAGCAGTCAAGAAGACCTCTCCTAGGTGGCCCAAGGATTTAAGCTAAAACCTCAACCAAGTGCCAAGGACAGGCAAGGCCACCATGGGGGTGACCACCTAATCTGGAAAAAGGAAGGTGATCACCATTGGTGAGTATCAGTGTGGGACATCAGGGTGGCAGCAGACCAGGACACTGTAGGCATTTAGAGTGTGTTCTGGGGCTGGTGAGATAGCTCAGTGGTCTAAGCACCTGCCTGGCAAGGCCAAGGACCCAAGTTGAATCCCTGGTCCCTCATGCTGTGCTGGTCCTACCCTGGGTGTACCCTGCTGGCCACTGAGACCGGGTATGGTGGTACAGGCCTGTAATTCCAGCCCTGGCGGGGGGCTGAGACAGAAGGATCACGGCAAGTCCAAGCTGAATAATGTGAACCTGCACCAAACAAATGGAAAAAAACATTTTTAAAAAGTTTCAGTATGTGTTGTGGCATGGAGTGAAAAGGCGAGAGAGGAACGTGACCCAAGGACAGCACTGAGGCCGGCAGTTCTCAGGACACCACTGGGGAAAGCTTGTCTTGTACTTCATTTCCTTCAAGACACTGCCAACAGTGACACCCAAGGAGCGCGTGCCCTGCAAACTCACCTGTCCTCCTGCAGGAGCGCCATCTAGCAGAAAGTAGTTCTGCATACAGAATGCAGGTGGTCAGGAGCCCTATTGTTATAGGTAACAGAGTCCAAGAAAATATTGTAGGCAGTCAGATAGGACTGGACACTCAAAGGAGCCAGTGGGGAAGAGGGGCTGCCTTCTAACTGGGGGAGACAGGCAGTCCCGGTGGGCCAGACTCAACAAGTAAGCCCACGCACCTCCCTAAGGATGTGCATCAGGGATTGGTATTCTAAATGGGTATCTATCACCCTGAGGAAGCCAGGAAGAGCCACTAACACAACTCCCATAGGAAAATCCATCTATTCTCCATTTGACCCTGACTTAATCAATTTTACTTGAGCAATTATACTCGTAATCTTATCATATGACCATAGTTTTGTCCCATGTCATGTGTGAGTTTCCATGCTTCCTACCTTGGGCCTGTCTCACTTCATAGGTTTGCTCTATAAAAATCCCTAGACAAGGCTGGGGAGCTTGCACAGTATTCTAAGTACCTTTCTTGCAAGTGCAAGTACTTGAATTCGATCCCCAGTACTGCATGCCATGCCAGCCCCAGGGCCCCAGGCACACTATGCTGGCCCCAAATCTGTGTGTGGTGGCACATGCCTGTAATCCCAGTGCTGGGGAGGCTGAGACAGGAGGATCGCTGTGAGTCTGAATTGCATAGTGAGACCCTGTACCTAGTAAATAAATGACTTTTAAAAATTCCTAGAAAAGGCAAAGTCCTCACAACCCCTTTGAGTCACTTTTGTCCCTCTCTCAGACAGACACTGTTTTTCTCCCACAGCACATGCTGCTCTTCACCTCTGTTGCACCTAAAATTCATTCTTCTGTTTGAGAGAACACAGACTCACCCCTATGGTATAGTTACAGTAAACTATATACTAATTATAATTCCAAGAAGTAACCAATATTAAAAAAAAAAAATACTGCAATGTATTACATTGTTGGGTAGGAGGTCTTCAAAAGCTGGTGTCAGTTTTGTTTCCAGCAAAATCACATCTCAATCCACACTGGTCCCATTTCGCACCCTCAGAGCCACCTGTGTCCAGGGCACCACTCAGGACAAGACAGCAAAGAGGTAGAGGAGCCGCCTTGGGGCACAGGGTCGGTCTGGGCATCAGTACTGGGGATGATCCAGCAGTAGAGGAGAGGTTCGCATTGAAAACTTTTATTACAGTGTAAGTCACATGGCCATGAAGTTCCTCAACATCCTCCTGATCTCTTTGAACACACCTATCCCATCATCCTCAGTGCTCGTGCAGCAGCTCTGGAATCTGCTTTCCTGGTGGTCTTTCTAGGGTGTGATCAAAAATATGTAGCTGCTAATACAATTTTAAAACAAAAAACAGGTTCCTAAACACAGCAGGTGAGGATCTGTGTCAGATCGCCAGGCCTGGCTTTGTGGGGCTTCTGGCTGTTCCCTGAAGTCAAAACAACCTGAAAAAAAAGATGTTTTGAATCGATTCGGGACATTGAGGCTTCCAGGACAGAACAAATGATGACAATGGAGAAAGAGGACTCCGCAGCCGCTGTAGGGCCGGACCAAGCAGTGGAGCAGAGACCCCAGGCCTCACAGCAGCTCAGCACCAATACTGCAGCAAAGGGGGCCCTTGGTGAACACAGCCTCACTGCAAATCTGATCTGTGTGACAAGAGCGACTGCAGGAAGCCAGGTACCCAGGAGGAGACTGGACCCACGTGGACACAGAAAGCGGGGAGACAATAAGGCCTCCTCCAAGAGACCCGTTTTGAAGATCAGTTAGACAAGCTGCAAGAACAGATTAGACATTAGCCACGAGATTTGCTTGCTTTTTTTAAAAAACATTTTAGTACAGGGTGTACAGGGTCTACAGTGTCTTGTTACATAAATTGGACTGGTAGTGATTCATCCTGTTTTACAGCCTCCCAAATGCTGGGATTACAGGTGCCTGTCACCACACTCAGTCTCAATCACCAACTCCGTGTGTCCCAGGAGCGGGGTGGGCACAGCATGCCGGGGATGGAACCCTGGCCTCTGCATCTGCTTAATTAAGCCAGCATTTTAGTCCACCGAACTATCTGGTCGGCCCTTTGCTTGTTTTGTGACTCAGGGTCTCACTAAGTAGTTCAGGCAGCCTTGATACTATGTAGTCCAGGTTGACCTCAAGCTCCTGGGGCTTTTCCTGCCTCAGCCTCCTGAGTGCAGCTATTACAGGTGAGTGCCACCAACCTGGGAGCCCTGTAATTACTGGTAGACATTTGAAGTTCTGCATATACCACTCCCACTGAGTCAGGCTGCCTCCCCGCGGTCTACACTGCGCAGTGCGTTACCTGGTAGTCTGAGCACACAGGCTCACCTGAGCCTGACTCAGGAACTGTAACAAGAAGGAATTCCAGGGAAGAAACCAGAGAGTGGAAGAGAGGGAATGCACCAGCCAGGCTAGGAGTCGGAGAGGGGGAGACAAAGGCAGGAAAACACAGCCCATACAGCAGGAGGCGCTGGCGCCAGGGCAGTGACAGGGGACACGGGGCGGGACGGGGTGGCCCGGCGGGCGGGACTGCGGGAGGGGGCTGGCATGCCAGAGGTTGCGTATCAAAAGGGGGAGGCCCAGCTGAAGATGCCACAGGTGACCTCGGCGCCCAGGCCAGGGGACCTTCGGGCGCAACGGGGAGCCCAGCCAACGAGCTAACCAGGCTCCTGGGGACCCGGGAGTGCAGCACCGCTACCATGTGCGAGCTGTACAGCAAGGAGGACACGCTGGCGCTGCGGGCCAAGCACATCGGGTGAGGAGCTCGGCCTGCAGAAGGGGCGCAGAGAGGGACAGAGAGAGCCCAGCGACAGCGGCAGGAGGGCGAGCGAGTCGCCAATCCGCAGCGCGTGCGCCAGGTTCTTTCCTCACCTGGTTGCCCGGAAGCGTTGGCGGGCGTCCGCGACTGGAGCTGCTGAGCCAGGGCTAAGGCTGCAGGAGCCGGACGAAGGCTAGTGATTGCTTCGCAGAAGGGCTACTAAGCCAGCGTGAGGACCCAAAGCCAAAGCTTGTAATCTGTAAACTCAGATTCCCGCGCCCTCCCCCCCCCCATCTCAGTGCCGACCCATGGCCTTCCTACAGCGCTACAGCCCCACCTCTTCTTACTTTTTGAGACAGGGCTGTTGCTAAATTGTCTGGGTTGGGCTGGAACATGAGATACTCCTGCCTCAGCCTCCAGAAAGCTACAGCAGCACTTCTGAAGCTGACTGTGAAAGCCAATACTTTTGAAGCTGCCAAATTTTGCATGAAGTGAGCTTTTCCCCTATGTGCTTGGAGGTAGCCAGGAGGAAATAAAACCCTTACCTTATCAGGAAAGTCCAGGCTGCCTTCTTCAGCTGCCCCAGGGTATGCTGGTAGTCCCAAGTGATTTTACAACTGCTGGGTTTTACAAAGCTGTGTCTGCTTTAGTTTGGATCTGTTATGAACAGTTGCTTGGTTTCTGTCACATTAATGTCCTGTCATGAAAGCAGGAATCACAGCATCCTCTTTTACAGGTCTGTGCAAATGAGAATAATAGCGTGTGCATGTGTTAGGCTGGGTTTTATTTCTGCATTTCTTTTTACTTGACTGTGACAGGGGTCTCCCCCTATTGCCAGGTCTAATCTCCAGTTAAGGGTTCACAAGATCCTCCTGCCTCAGCCTCCTGAATAATTGAGAGGACAGAGTGTGGCACTGTGCCTGGCTTCTGGTTGTTACAGTGATGGTTATAAATATGTGTAGTGATTGTGAATTTTAAGTTGGAAGTGTGAACTCGTAGTTGAGTTGAACAAGATGTTCTCATTTGGTGTTGTGTTTCTTTTACCTGATGTTTAATAACTGTAGCAGGGGCTGGTGGTGCAGCCTGAGGGGAAAGCCCTGCTGAGCACGTGACAGCCCTGGCTCCATCCCCAATGCAGCAAGCAAACAGAATTATCATGTGTGCACATTCTGACCCCAAGCACTTGCCAAGCCAACGCTAGCTGATGGTCCCAAGAATCAAAATACTTTCTAGATGGTTGCACATCAACTTAAAATGTAAGTCCCTGAGAACTCCCCAGTACTATCTCTCGTACATGGAGAGTTCTTTTTCATATGCAGAATCAGCAAGATAAAAAATATACATTCAGTGTTCATTCTTAAATACCTCCAGAAGCAAGATCAGAAACCTTCATGACATTCCTGTTGCTAAAACTTATACTCCAAGGCTGAGGAGACAGCTCTGGGGGTGAAGCCCCTACCTGGCAATGCAAGGACCTAGGCTTGATCCCTGGTACTGCATGCCATGAGGGCCCCAGATTGTGGTGCACACCTACAATCCCAGCACTGGACCAGCTGAGACAGGAGAATCACTATGAGTCAAGCTGTATAGCAAGACCCTATACTAAGTAAATAAAAGATTTTTTTAAAAAATTTAAGATGAACTCCAAATATTCATCCAAATAAGTAAAAATAAGGATAACTTCATATTATACTCCAAGAATATGCCTAAATTTCAAGATTTGACATGAAAACATGGGTTTGGTGGTGCAAACAGTGGGGAGGATGAGGCAGGAGGATTTCTGTGAATCTGAGGCCAGCCTGGGCTACCTACAGCACCCTTGTCTCAAAAAAACTAAATAGATAGATGATAGATGATAGATAGATAGATAGATAGATAGATAGATAGATAGATAGGTAGATGGAGATACCAATGGAAACAAGGACCAGGGATGCCAGTGGGTGGAGTATTTACCTAGCCTTTGCAAGGTCCTGGGTTCAAGCTCCAGTACTGTAAGATACATGATAGAAATAATGATGAAAGTAACAATGAAAATTATGGAATAAGTGGAAAGTTCTCCTTATACAAGCCTCAAACTTGTGAGGAGGATGAGGCAACAGCTTGGGGCAGGCTGGTCCTGAGGTCTCTAGAGAGAGCTGGAGACTGGAATCAAAGTTCATATAGTGCGCATGCGCGGTGGAGGGGTTCCGCATGTGTAGGCTTCGCGCTTAGGCTCCAGTGCTTTAGAGCAATATCGTGGCTGTGTCACTGGGAATAGACTGGGATGAGGATCAAGGTAAAAGGCTCCAGGCGGAAATAAAATGGAAACAAGATACTGAACAGCCAAGCGGCCCGGATCGTTGTCCCTCTCTTTCTGTGGCTGTGCTTTTTTCCAGGGCTGGTGACTGCACTCAGGGGGACAATAGAGTCGCTCAATCTCAGGGTCTTTCTGCTTGGCCTAGGCCCTCCTGCAAGATGTTCTTCGCTGAAGACCCTGTGAAGATCGTGCAAGCTGGGCGACAGTACATGTTCGATGAGCGGGGCCAGCGCTACCTCGACTGCGTCAACAACGTGGCCCATGGTGAGCGGGCCCCGGACAGCGGGGGACATGGGGCACGGTGTCCCTGGAGTGAGGGGCTCTGGGATCCAGAGGGCGAAGCGACCGCGCACCAGGAGGGAAAAGCGCTCACTTGCGTCCAGAGCCGCAGCGTCCAGCGGTGAGCCGCACCCCAGCCCTTGGCTTTGCCCTGCATTTCAGTGGGGCATTGTCACCCCGAGGTGGTGGAAGCCGCCCACAGGCAGATGGAACTGCTCAACACCAACTCCCGCTTCCTGCACGACAACATTGTGGCCTACGCCCAGCGCCTGGTGGCCACCCTGCCCCCGCAGCTCTGTGTCTGCTACTTCACAAACTCAGGGTAGGTGTCCTCCGGTCACCCAGCTCTCACCACATGTTAAACTCTGCCCAGGCTCTTATGGCCCAGTCTTGGGATGCATGGTGGAGCCCAGACCTCTGAATGGGAGATGGTTCCCACTCCGGGACCACTTCGCTTTAGGGGTCTGGCCTCCCATCTCCTGGATGCTCAAATGACCCCCAGATGCTATGGCAGCAGAGTAGACAAATGCAACCACCCAGGTAGAGCTTTCGAGATGCTACTGAGAAGCTAGGCGTGGCAGCCCAAGCCTGTGACTCCTGCAGCACTCAGGAGGCTGAGGCAGGAGGACTGCTGCAAGTTCTGTGGCAGCCTGAACTACATGGTGGCAAACAAGCAAATTAATTTTAAAAATCAACAAGGGCTTTTAGCAAAGAAAAAAAGCTACTAAACAAGCTACACTTTTTGTAGATTTTTAAAAATTATTTCTTTTTGTATGTATATAATTGGTACAGGTTCTCACTAGGCAACTCAGACTCTGGTGAGCCTCCTGTTTTCAGCCTCCTCCGCACTGGGATTATAGGTGTGCACCACTACGCTATCTCTGTGGCCTGCTCAGTGGCCAGGTGGGCACAGTTTGTAATGCTGGCAACAGGCACCTCATCCACTGAGCTGTCTCACCAGCCCAAGATTTTCTTTTTTTGAGATAGTGTCTCTTGGTATGTAGTCCAGGCTGCCCTTGAACTCACTAAGTAGCCCAGACTCCTGCTGAGTCTCTTGCCGCAGGCTCCTAGGTGCCAGCAGTTTAGGGATCAGCTCTTTCTGTAGGATTCTTTGTCAGCTTTCTTATAGAAATTAAGCATATTTTCTCAACATAGAGTCAGGAAAGAAAAAAAAAAGAAATTCAAGGATGTATTTCAACTTTTAAATTCTATAAATTCAAATTATCACCTCTACATTCTATGATATGTTATATAGATATCAAATAGTGTGTTTTTTAAAATACAGCTCTAATAACCTGCAAAACTTGAAATGCAGGTATGTTGAAGGAAGTTTTACATATAGAATATCAGCAATTACGATTTTTAAATGATGTCTTTTTATTATAGTCACTACTTAAAGATTTCTGAGTGCTTATATGATTTTCTCTAATTTATTTGTCCATAACATATCTTAATCTTTCATTGATTTATTTGGTACAGGGTCTCACCACACAGCTTGAGTAGTGAACTTCCTGTCTCAGCCTCCCCAGTGCTGGTATTACAGGCATGTGCTACCACACCCAATTTTGGTGGTGGGCACAGCGGCACAGCATGTGGTACTAGGGATCAAACCTGGGTCCTGGCACTTGCCAGGCAGGTGCTTAGACTGCTGAGCTATCTCTCCAGCCTATCTAGGTGCTATCTTAAAAAGAAGTATATAACCAGAGTATCATTTTTTTCTCTGTAAAGAATTCAGAAGATATTTTAGGATGTAATATGTTGTTATAAAGCACACATGATACAGGGTTAGACCTTCATTTCCAAAGAACTCTGTAGTGTCAAAGAGAAATTTATCCTAAACATTGTCCCAACGGAGCAGAAATCACAGAGCACATCTGGGGCCAAGGGTCTTGGTCCTGCAGTCCTGTGGGTATCAGACTGAAGCTTGGCTCTGTCCCTCCCTTGCTGGGCTGCCTTCTCCTGCTTGCCTGACCTCTCTGGTGCTGCCTCCTTGCTGGACAAGAAGCTGATGCTGCACCTGCTTGCCTAGGCATGAGAGGCATGACTACAGGGAAAGGTTCATCAGGTGGCATGCATGGTTCCTCCCTCCGCACTGTGTGGTCTATGATGCTCCAAACAAGATCAGAAAAGTGCACTCCTCATTTAATAAAGCAGGAAACCCAGCAAAGCCATGGTCCAGCACATGGCTGTCCCATTTCTCCTGTGGTAATTGGGCCTGGTCAGGCTTTTCCATGTCCTCAAAGATGTTATGGGCAACATGGCTATAAATTTTACTGGGTTTCTTCCATGGGCTCATTTTAAAATTATATGTATGTCATGGTCTTCATTTGAAAACCCGCATTTAAGAGTAAAATGAGGGCCCAGCAGGACGGCTCAGTGGTCTAAAGCGCCTGCTTAGGAAAGCTTTGGCGGCTGCAGGAACCATGGTTCGATCCCCGGCACCACATGCTGCACCAGCCCTGCCCTCAGGGCAGGCTGAGCCGGCCATAAAAATAAATAAACAAACAAACAAAAAGTTCTGAAACAAGAAAAAAAAAATTTCTTTTAAAGAGTGAAATGAAACAAGGTTGAAGACGGGGACATCAGCTTGTCGCTGTGCACACTATTTCGGGATGAATGTCCGCTGACAACTTGGATAAGCACTGTGAAAGCGATTGTCGCACTGACCCTCCCTACCCTGCTGTCCATACAGATCCGAAGCTAACGACTTAGCCTTACGCCTGGCTCGACAGTTCCGTGGCCACCAAGACGTGATCACCCTGGACCAGTAAGTCTGGGTACAAGATATGCAAGCACCAAGCCCTGGAGAAGCGAAGTTGCACTGCTCCCAGGCTTACCAACCCCACCCGCACATATGGGGCCAGACATGGAGGGCCATGTTTTTAACACCAGGATAAGGCACTGAACTTCAGAGGAGCACAGTGGACCCACAAATCAGGGGGTTCCATGGAGAATGGCATGCTGGGACCCCACAGCTCCCATGCTCTGGGCAAATCAGCACACACTCTTGACTGTGTCTCTGCAGCCTCTACTAATTTAACAATTCACTTCACAATTAAAATTACCCACATCGTTGGTTCTACAGATAATTTAAGCTTTACAGCAAACCAGCAACCAACTAGAATTCAGTATTGAGACTATGAATGCCACATTCACCTTATGTCTCAGCCATGAACTTATTATACTTTAAATAGGGAATTTGACCTCTATCCTTCCATGAGAGAGGTTTGTTGTTGTTGTTTGTTTTTGTTTAGTCTTTGGTTTGTTTGTTTGTTTGTTTGTTTGATCAACCCCGCATCCCTGTGAACCTCAGTTACTCAGAAGGGAACTAAACCAGCACCTCATTCCGTGCCCTCTCGCAGCTGCCTCTCAGGTTGCGTGATGGTTGTGGTAAGCGCTCCCCGTTGTCCCTGCATTTGCAGCCATGAGCAACACGAGCCCATCGCCTGACTCTTTCGTAGGTCAGAAATCCCAAAAGAAAGTGTTCGATCTGCACCCCACCCTTCCCTTTGGGAAGCCCAGGGTCCTGCTGTCTGTACCCACCCACTGGCCTTCGGAGGTTTTTGGTCCCCTCCACCTCCTCTTTCACCTCTAGAACACTTGTGACACCCATGATCTGCCCAGTCTCCCCATGCCAACCGTCAGTCTGGTCCCATCTGCCAATTCCTCTTTGCCTTGATGCCTAAGCAATTAGTAGGTTCTGAGTAGTAGGATAGGAATGTCTTTGTTGGGGGCAGCCCTAAGATCTCTTTTATTTCCATCCCCTTTAGCTACAGACAACAATAGTAATGTCACCTAATGTATATCTTTTATTTTAGAGTCCATGTGAAAGGTATTTGATGTGTGTCTGTTTTAATTTTTCAAAGATTACTACGGATCTGTTTCTTCCTGTTTCTACCTATGTCCTCAGACATTTCGAGCACTGTAGGTGGCTATCTTCCCTGTTCTTCTGACTCAGTACCACCCATTAGAAGCTCCATGGAAGCAAGGGGTGCAATTTAAGATGTCCTAGTAGCCAGGACACCCAAGCCATCATTGTTTCAATGTGTGATCAGTGCAACAGAGAGAGATAGCCCACATTGCTTGTCACACTGAGCAGGCAAGGTCCGGTCTCTGTTTCACACCTCAGCTCAGATCTGACAAGCTACTTCCCGAGTTCCTGGCAGCCACAAGCAGGAGCAGCTGCCACAGGGCATCACAGCACAGTTCGGGTGGAGTCCTCCCTGGGACAGTTGCCATGGCTACCATGGGCTAGGCCCACCAGCTTCCTTCCTCAGTGCCTCTTTGAGAACTTCTTAGGGATAAAGGCCCAGCCCAGGGCTGCCTTCAGAATGACTGTCCCCTACATGGAGCACACAGTCCCCATCAGTTTTGTGCCAGTGTGATAGGCCCAGGAAACCATTTCAGTGCTACCTAATTCTTTTTCTAATCAGTAATCTTGGTGATAGTTTCTTTTTTAATTCTGTTCTAAAATGAATTTTTATTGTTTTTATAATAATTAATACATTGCACAATGTTGTCTTCATCATGGTTTTCAGAGTACAAGATACAGACATGATTTCTTGTCTAAACCTCATTAGCACAGATCTTTCACTGCGCAAAGAGAAAGTAGCTCTGTACAGAATCCAATAGTCCATTATAGTAGTGTATTATCAGCTCATCAGACATCATCGCAGGCTGTTGACTTGAGCCTTTTACAACTCAGCATATTCATACAGCTTTCCTTCTTATACCTCGTGGTTCCTTGCCTGGAAGTGCCAGGTCACTGCATGGCCATTGGTGTGTGGATGCACCTCCAAGTTCTATATCCATTCTGGTGGGCTCTACCTCCCTATTCTGGGACCAGGCACTGTTGATACCAAGGCTTTGTCACATGCCGCAATCCACAGCAGGGCAAGCTCTTGCTTTGTGTTATAGATGTAGGGGTCTTTTATGATTTCCTCTCCCAAATTTATTTACATTTAAGGGCAAGAAACAGAAAAAAGAATAAATTCTACAGTCATTTGGGCAGTACTCAGTCTGAATTCTTCTCAAGAGAGCCTCCTATTCTTTCCTAGCTAGTATATACCTAATATCTGCAACTGGGCATCCTTTAGGAACCATCCCAAGCAGAAAGCAATGAATATTCTTTGACAGAAAGTTATTTTTAAAGATGTACCAGCCAAACATAGTAGCACATGCCTATAATCCCAGCCAGCAGGGAGGCTAAGGCAGGAAGATGAACTTGGGCAGTGGAGTAAAGCCTTGTTTTAAAAAAAAAAAAAAAGAGAAAGAAAGAAAGAAAGGAAGGAAGGAAGGAAGGAAGGAAGGAAGAAAGAAAGAAAAGAAAAGAAAAGAAAAGAAAAGAAATTTAGGGCCAACCTGATAGTTCATCAGACTAAAGCACCTGCTAGGGCAGAGCACAGCGACCTGGGTTCAATCACCCATGTGCCATGCGGGCCCCACACTGAGATGGTGATGGCAACTGGGCGTGGCAGCGCACGCCTGCAATCCCAGCACTTGGGAAGCTGAAGACAGGAGAATCACTACGAGTCTGATCTATATAGTCAGACCCTATAGACCCTGTAGACCCCATCCTAAATACAGGAAAAAGAAATTTGCTACAATATAGCTGTCAGATACATTTGAAAATTATATGTGAAGTTTTTGTACTCAATCTGTTTTAGCAATGTCATCCAAAGAAATTTGTGTGTTTCCCCTACTCAAGAGCAATGGCCCGTGAGGACACTTGGTTTCCACATACTTTAGTACATTATAAAGGACAACTGAAGTGTCCAGCCTTGCCTCAGGAGGTAGATCCTAAATTGGGAAGTCTGGCGCTGGTGTTGAGAGCCACCCTGGATGGACACTTATGAGCAATTTTAGCTGCTGCTGTTTTTCCTTTCAGTGCTTATCATGGTCACCTGTCATCTTTAATTGACATCAGTCCATATAAATTCCGGAAGGGCAGAGATGACAAGAAAGAATTTGTACATGTGGTAAGTCTCATAGAGCCCACGAATCAGAATATGAGTACTGGCAGGGCGCCCAGGGAGAATCCAGCTAATTCTTTCATCAAAACGAAGCCATGGGACATAAAGGAAGTCCTCAGGGAAGTTATAGCCCTGGTCCCAAAGTCAAAATCCAGGCAACTATGGTTTACAGTTTATTGCTGAATTAGTGTAGTGGTTGTTTTATTTACAGCTATCATTTTATTTTTCTTGCTCCTTGATCTTCAGTGACTTTTTCTACCACTGGCATCAACTCAAAATTCAGAGGTAATCTGAATTTGCATGACTGCTGTAACTTAATTTGCTCTGTGCCAGTAGTAGTGAACCTTTGTGCGCTGGAGCCAGCTCTTCATCTCTAAAAGCTCTAAAGGTTCCTCATCACAGCATACACTGCTATTGTATAGATTTATTAAGTTGAATAAAGAAACCAAGCAAAGTGCTGAGCCAGTGAAACTGGTGAGTTCATGTTAGGGGAGAGTCAGTAGACTCTCATCAGTGTCTACTTACTGGTTAATGTCTGTGATCCCTGTGCTTGGGAGGCTGATGCAGGAGAATCTCTGAAAGTTGAAGGTTAGTCTGGGCTATAGAAATTCAAGACCCTGTCTCACCAGAAGCCTCACCATTCCCTGAGAAAACACCTTTAACTTGGGTATGATTAATGGGTGTTGGTTCATTTTAAAAATAGAATAGTGTGTGCCATTTCTATCCATCAACTTCTAAATTACATGACCTCCTTTATTGATTTAAATTTTCTCTTTATGTAGACAGGAATAAAGTCTTGATTTATAAGGGCCTGGGAACAAAGCCAAGCTCCTGTTCAGAATTCAAAGATGTCAGTTCTCCACAGAACTCAGAAATATGAAGGGAAAAGAAAAAGGAACACAGGGTTGCTCAAGTTGACAGTCACCTTTCTACTGTGGCTCTGAGGGAAATGCCCTTTTTTGAAAGTAAGACCTGGAGGCAAATCGTGAGAAGCTGTATGCTTGCTCTTGGCAGGCCCCAGCTCCCGACACTTATAGGGGGAAGTACCGGGAAAAGCATCCGGACCCTGCAACCGCCTATGCAGATGAAGTGAAGAAAATCATTGAAGAAGCGCACGCCAGAGGGCGGAAGGTTGGTACTTTAGGAAACCGGGAAGCAACTTTTTGTTCACCGTCATGCCTGGTGTCACTGGCCAGCTCAGCACGCCCACGGGCAGGGGCAGCACAGCATAGTCCACTGAGCTATCTCACTGGCCTGTGTTTTTTTGTTTTTGTTTTTGTTTAATAAAGTGGATTGAAACTATTGCAATCAGTGGGAAAAAAGAAAAAAGATTAAACCAAATGCCCTTTCTAGTCTTCTCTGGTTACAGTTTTGCTTGATCCACATTGCACTAGGTGCCTGACAGTTGCCAGACTACTGAGGCAGTCTGCAGCGATTGTCCTGGAAATGTGATCCCTGTGCTTGTCCTAAGCTGTGGGCCCAGGCCTGACCTCCTGGGCAGTCAGCAGAGTCAGCACAGTGCACAGTGGTGAGAGATGGAAGGCAAGAGCTGCCGTGGGTCAGGCTGTCCCAGAGGCCAGGACACCAGGCTAATAGTCAGGATGGACAGCAGAGGAGGCGCAGGTGGCCACTCTTCCAGACCCATGAGGAACCTCGTATTGCCCTCAAGTTGCTTCAGGTTTGCCAGGGTGACTCTGAGCCTGGGTAAACTGAGGTGGAAAGCTGTCCCCTAGTCTGGGCCTGGATGTCTCAGACAGAACCAAGATCCTTCAGAACAGGAAACTGGTTTCTTTTCTTCAGTCTATACCTTCCTGGATTCAGCTTAGTGCTGTCCTGTTCCTCGCCCACTAGGGTCAGCTAGTGAGGACATTTCATGTAATCCAACAATACTATTGCCTTGGAATGCTTTGGCTTTTTTTTTAATGGCAATTATTTAATGGAAAATCCTCATTAAAATAAAAATGACTTGCTTTCTTTAGGTAAAGCTTTTTGGTCTTCGTGACCAGAGAGCTATTTGCATTCCCTCTGGCTTCCTGTTCTTCTCAGTTGTTTTCTGCCTTCTTTCATGGTATCTCTACCAGATATAACCTCTTTAGAAGTAGCCCACACTTCTTTACGTGGATGATAAGTGGCAGGGGCTGGGTAACTTTTGGAGGATATTAACATACAGTCGTTCTGGGCTTGATGCTGGTGGGTTAATGACACACAAAGCATTAAGAGTTTGAGTAGAAGCTGGGCTTGCAGGTCCATGGCATTTTACATGAGAAACATCTGGAGTTCACTGCACTCATTTTATAGCCATGTCACTAAATATCTGAAAAGTGAAGGATTTCTCCCAAGCTAATATGCCTGCTAAGGCATACTCAGAACTAAAACCTGGGCTCTCCTGATGTCATTTTTAGTTTTACTTTCTGGCTGGCCTTGAACTCACTATGGAGCCCAGGCGGACTTAGAAGCCACAAGGATTGTCCTGCCTCAGCCTCCCAAGTGCTGAGACTGAAGGCTTGTGCCACCATGTCTGGCTCTTGATCTCTTGTCTCACGCCCTCCCCATACACGCTCTTCTTACTTCTGCATTATCTTTCTCCTACTTTCTCTCTCTCTGGAATATTTCATCTGTATTCCGTGGTGAATTGCCTAACCTTGGGTATAAATTTCATCCATTGAGAAACCTAGAAGTACAACTTTGAAGCCTCTTGGTGTGGCCACCACCCATCACATCCCAACTCTGGCTATCCCAGAACACCACTGCATGATTTCTTAGTGGTTCTTATCACACTGAAATAGTCTTCCCCAGCCCGTCCTACTGAAACCACTGCTCTTTAATGGTGAAGAAAGGGATAGCCCTCTCGTCTCCTCTATTTCTCATAGTAGCTTTATTTGTACCCTTGAATTTTAAGGAAAGAGCTCTAAATCAGTTATGTTTCCCACAGCACCAGATTTCTTCCTCCTCCCCAGCCTTTTTGCTGCCTGCAGAAGTCCATTCCTGACCACTTGAAAACAGTCCACTCTGGAAGAAGCCTCTCTAGTTGCACCAGGGGGACCTAACGACTCTGACCCACGTTGTCTTATAGATCGCTGCCTTTATCGCTGAATCCATGCAGAGTTGTGGCGGACAAATAATCCCTCCAGCAGGCTACTTCCAGAAAGTGGCAGAGTATGTATTTGTCTGGGACACCCTTGGTCAGACGAAGGTCACTGTAACAATCCTAAAGGGGCACATCAGGAACACCATGTGGGAGTGCTGGCTGGAAAACACCCACTTCTGAGTGCCTATGAGCTCGGGACTCTGGGATACACCCTGGTCCTCCTCAGGAGCCACCAAACAGAGGCTGGACACAGGGTCCCAAGGAGGAGCACCCTGCCTGCATCCTGTCTGATCAGCTGGTTCCTGAGACTGAGCCATTAGTAAACACTGGAGGATTGACCCTGCACTAACCACTCATTCAGATCTCTCCTTCCCACTCAGAATGTCATAATACAGCTTACTTTAAGCATATAAACCCAGACTCTATAGACTGCATCTCACCTAGACATCATGTAATTATGTTTGTGGAATGTGGATTCTGAGTACTAGAAAGCTTTTAACACAGAGGAAGGCTCCAGGATAAAGCTTCATTCTTAGACCTCCACAAGAGGTATCCTTGTGGACTGACCTGGGGACTCTCGCCCCGAAGCCATGGAGACCTTCTTTGCTTTTCAGACACGTCCACAGCGCAGGGGGTGTGTTTATAGCCGATGAAGTGCAGGTGGGTTTCAGCCGAGTTGGGAAGAGCTTCTGGAGCTTCCAGATGCATGGTGAGGACTTCGTGCCAGACATCGTGACCATGGGCAAGCCAATGGGCAACGGCCACCCGGTGGCCTGCGTGGTGACAACCAGAGACATCGCAGAAGCCTTCTACAGCTCTGGGATAGAGTATTTCAACACGGTAAACTGTGTTCCAACTTTCATTTGAACAGAGGTGCAGAAGGCATGTTCTCCTTTCATTTGTTTAATTGCCATTGTTATAAGGAATTACGCTCGGTAATGCCAAATCGCCACCCCAGGACCCTAGCCAGACTTTGATCCAAATGGATTCTATCTACCCTGTCTGGCATAATATTCCCTGTACTGTTTTCCCTCCCTTTTTTTTTTTTTTTTTTTTTTTTTTTTTGTCTTTTCTCTTCCTAAAATAATCTCACTAATTGTTCTAATGATAAATGGTTATCCTGCCAGACCTTGGAGATGATGATATTTTCATTAATAGACAATACAATCTTCTTTGCTTCATTTCCTATTTAAAATTCCTAAACACTATCAAAGTTCTTAGATAATTTGTTGAGATAACTGCCATAAGCAAACTAAATTTTTACCTTTGAGAAATTTCACTTCCTTGGCTTTTATCTCCAAAGTTATGAGGTTTAGACTTGGAAAACACATCACAGTTTGCACACAATGTACGACAGAGCACTTATTGCAGGTAAAATAAAATTCCAATCTAGGGACATAAATCAACAGAGGAAGTAGCCTTGTTTGACACCCTTCACTCAGCTGTTCAGAACCAGAGGCCCTAACTGTCCTCACTCAAGCACTTGCCAGAGTCCTTGGTTCACAGAGCTGCGTGTCTGATTGCTGGCTTGGTATTCCACCCAATTCCCTGCTAATCCTGTGAATACCAGGCATGCTGCACGGAGAGCATAATCTGAGATACAGTTCTGATCACGAGGGAATAAAATCACACCCTACTCCACATCTGAGGAACCAACATCAAAAGATAAATTTTTATTAAGATTATATTTTCACTTATGTATGTGGGAGCCAAATTGCTCATGGGAGAGGCAATATTACTAATTCAATGGCCATGTTTTGTTACTGTTCTTTTCCCTGCAGTATGGGGGAAACCCAGTGTCTTGCACTGTGGGTCTAGCAGTCCTGGATGTAATCGAAAAGGAAGACCTCCAAGGAAATGCTAGGAGAGTGGGAAATTATCTTGCTGAGTTACTGAATGAGCAAAAGACCAAGCACATGTTGATAGGAGATATCAGGTATGTTTCTCATGAAGCTGTTAGCTAGTTATCAATTTTTCCAAAATTAAAGTAGTTTATATTTTATCTTTTAAATTTCACATATATAAGTAACTCTAGAAAACACTGAGAAAGAAACTAAATCACCCTTATTCCAGAACCCACTGTTATTTTAACATCCAAGTTTCCTTGACTAGCATGCATTTTCTTTTTTATAAAGCTAGTATCATGTCAGCACCCAAGAGATGAAAAGGAAAATTAAAAGCAACTCTGCAAATATCTGTATCATAAGTACTCTGAAAACAGTTATCTTGAAGCTCCTTGCTTTTATAATGGGAAAAAAGAAAAAAAAATGATAAAAAGTAAAATTCAAAAGATAAAAACACTTATAAATACCAATAGGCATCTTAGATGTCAATGGCACTAGACTTACAGGGTGTCACACCAGCTTCAGATACACCTGGGGGAACAGTGGTGACAACACGGTGTTCCCCTCAGCAGGTCAGGTTTCTCTTGTCCCATTCCGCAGGGGTGTTGGCCTTTTCATCGGAATTGACTTAGTGACAGACCGTGAGGAAAGAACCCCAGCCACAGCTGAAGCCCAGCATGTCATCTACAAGTAAAGCCCCTGCCGATTATCTGTCTGGTACCTGGCCCACTGGAGAGCCTGGGTTTCTTTCTCTCATCTCTCCAAAAAAGGAGATTTAAGACACACGCAGTTGCTAGCCTTGGGCTTCCTGGATGTGGGATTCTGAACTGTCTTAGGTGTCAGTCATCATCTGTAGTGCTCACGTGCATTTCCTGCATTGGCCAGGATGAAAGAAAAGCACGTGCTTCTCAGTGCTGACGGACCACACCGAAATGTGCTCAAAATAAAACCACCCATGTGCTTCACTGCGGAAGATGCGGAGTTCATGGTGGAACAGCTGGACGAGGTGCTGACAGGTGGGTCCCCACTGAAGGTGTCTCCTCCCCAGCCCTCTGCCCCTCTTCCCTCCCCACCCACCCCACTGCAGCCACTCCCTCAGGACCGGGGACATCCCTCTGCTCATGGTGGAAGGTAGTGTGTGACTTCCTGCTTCACAACAAAAGCAGGAAATAAATAAAATAAAAAAATAAAAAAAAAAAAGTTTTCAGTTTATATCTCAAGCTCAGATAATTTAGGTTACTTAAAACTGCACATCTGGGCTGGGAAGATAGCTCTCTGGCACAAGTGTCTGCCTGGCAAGTTCAAGGTCATGAGTTTGAACCCCAGTACCCTCCTCAAAAAAAAAAAACTGCACATCTGTGAATTGCAAATGTAGTACTACTTTCAACAAGAGAAAAAGAAAGAAAAAAGAATCGCATATTGACACTGACCCAAACACCATAAATACTGCAAAGTGTAGCATTTTAGCATTTTACCAATATACCTGAAATGAGTTTAGAAAAAGTTACAGGCTACTGGTGAACAATTTTTACTATATACTGAATCATTTGACTCTTTTTAAAATTTTCTTTTAAATAATGTTCATTAAAATATTTGTCTTATTTCAACTTAATTTTTGAAGACTTTCATCATTTAGAATTGTGGTCTACTGCAGGAATTTATCACATGTATACCCATTTCATGTGATTAGACTAATCTATTTTTCTGTTAGGAACATAAATTGGAATAAAAAACAAGCGCTGCAAAAATAGTGATGTCATAAATCACTGTTGACATGCTTGATCACTATTTTGTTGTGACACTGTTGAGATTCAGCTTCTCTGCTGACATCTGACCTTCCAGGTTACAGCCAGGCTGGCTCTGGAGTCAGGAATCAAGACAGCATGCCTTTGGAAAGTCCTGAGGCAGCCCGGTGGTCACACTGCAGTAGACTCAGAGGATCTCTCCCAGCCCAGCAAGTGCTCAAGCTTTAGGTCCCCTGGTGACAGGCCACCAGGTGGGGGAGCACACTTCCTTTAGAGCAGTGGTTCTCAATCTTTATAATGCTGTGACCCTGCAATACAGTTCCTCATGTTGCGGTGACCCCAAACCAAAAAATAATTTTGATGGCTACTTCAGAACTGTAATTTTGCTACAGTTATGATTTGGAATGTAAATATCTGATATGCGTTATGTATTCTCACTGCTACAAATCAAACATAGTGATTAATCACAAAAACAATATTTAATTATATGTTGAGAAATGTTTATTACTAATTCCAATAAATAACATTTCACCATTGCATAGTATGGGTTTAAATATGTATTTTCCAATGACTTTAGGCGACCCCTGTGTTTTGGTCATTCAACCCCTGCTGAGGTCATGACCCACAGGTTGAGAACCGCTGCCTTAGAGTGAGAGGCAGGGGCAGAGGAGGAGGGGGAGATCCGGATGCGCTGCATCCAGGTACTGACTCCCCACTCTGAATGCATTTATCATGCATCAAGGGCATATGCCAAAAACTAAACAAAGCAATGAGATGGGTAAAATAGACTACGACAAAAATTTTAAACCAGCAATTTAAACACCAACATATTTACTTTACCATATTACATCTGGCTCCCTGTTCTTCATTCAAGGTATTCTTATTGATACTAGAAAACTTTTAAAAATGTTTTTTAAGTTTTTATTTATTTATCTGGCTCAGGGTCTCACTGTGCTGCTCAGAGTCAGCCTCCCCAGCCCTGGGATTACAGACATGTGCCACCATCCTCAGTTTCCATGACTGCACAGCATGCCAGCACAGCGTGTAGTACCAGGGACCAAACCTGGATCCTTGCACTTGCCAGTCAGACTCTTAGACTGCTGAGCTATCTCCTCAGCCCCATACTTTTAAGATGTTTATATTTTCTGTCTTCTACATGACATGTTTGTTCCTTGTTTAGCTTTAGAAGAATCCATAGGAATCTACACCAAACCAGTGATCTCTGAGAACATTCCACACAGGACAAAGGTATGATGGGCCACCTTATTTTTAGGGGAAGAGTTTAAAGCTTGGGGAATTTAGGGGGGAAAATGCTAATTTTAAAAACTACACAGTGACCCTTAGAATAAATCCAGCCCAGAGTAGGGTTGGCTCACTGCTGAAATCCTGGGTATGCAAGGGCATGTCACATGCCTATATCTTGAGAAATAAAGCCAGAGAACCATTCTTACAGATCATACCAATAAACATTATCCTCACCTATGGCCCGCAAAGAGGGTCTTCAAAATATATAGAGGGTGACAAGGGGCCAAGGTTCTGCCTATTGCTATCCTTCTCATCTCACCAGCAGAACTTTGGCATTATAGCTTCCAGGTTCCCCTTTCTGGTTCTGGAATGGACCCAGGTGAAGGCAGCCCGGCCTGGGAATCTGGCGGGGCCAAGTGGCCTAGTTCCCACTCCTGCTCACATCCAGAAGCAGCCTTTCCCTTCCTCCGCCCAGCTGCCAGGGAATGAGAAAGAGTGCCCTGCATCAGCAACCAGAGAGGCAACCTCGGGAGGCTCCGTTGCATAATCTGTTATTGTTTACGACTCTGCAGCAGAAAGGGACACTCAGTGCCCAGGGCCGCCCGCAGGGTCAGCGCAGCCAGCAAAGTCTTTGCCAATCAAAAACATCGGGCTATGGAATGAGGACAAATGCTTGGCGAACAGGGCGCCTTCTGTCTCTGCACACTGCACCGATGCTCTCAGGGTCCGTCCTGGTCAGCAGTGCAAGAGCAGCTCACGAAGTCTGGGACGGAATCCTGAGCATTGAAAAGGAGCCCACAGAAAGCAGAACTGAGCAAGGAAACCCCATTGTGCAGCTAGTAAAGGGCACACACGCTTGAAATTTTGACTTGGAGTCCCAGATTTTATGTTGACATCACATTTCTTTTGATTGATTGATTGATTGATTGATTGATTGATTGACTGATTTTAAGTTGGGGAGGGTGAGACATGGTCTCTCTATGTTATTCAAGCTGGCTTTGAACTCACTTTATAGCCTAGGCTATACATCCTAGCCTGGCCTCTAACAGCGATCCTCCTGCCTCAGCCGCCCTGCTGGTGGGGGTTACAACCCATATCTCCTGAAGACACTGAGAAGGGCTGGAGTGGAGCGCTGGCTCTGTCTTGCTTTCCTGGGAGTTTCATAGGCTGTCAGACGAATCCTCCAGGGTGGGTGGGAGCCCACTGAATGTGTTTCTGTCTGGCAGGTCACTGAGGAGCCCCCTGGGGACCCGCTCAATGAGAACACCCCCGACACCACAGAAAACGCCAGCTGGAAGAGGAACGGCGCGGGCACAGGAAGCAGCCGCTGCTCCGCAAAAGGCTCAAGGCGCGAAGGCCCAGCTCCGCAGGAAGACGGCCGCAAGAACCGGGTCTTCTGACGGTTCTGCTGGACCAGAATGGACCGCAATTCCCAGCTGAGGAGAACATGTGCCTGCTTAGATTTGCGAACGCAAAAGCCGCTGATCATAGGAATAAACCCAAACAGAACATGTGAAGAGTGTACATCAGCCACTGGCACGTTAATTCTTTCCCTGAGATTTCTGAACTTACTAATTTATTAATTCTATAACTGAACTAAAGCCAGTAAACACAGAATTCAGCGGACAGGTTAACTTCTCTTGTCTTAATGTTTGAAGCTAGGCAGCCAGGGATAATAGATTCCTTGGCTTTGGGGACTTGGTGCATTAAATTATAAATTCTATGAGACTTAATATATAAATTAATATACAAATTCTATGAGACTTAAATAATATAATATAAATGAAATAATATAAATGAATAAAATAATATAAAAGCGCCTGCCTTTTTTGCAAGAATATTAAGGATTGGGTGTGATAAAACCAAAATCACTTAGAAAAACTTCACATGCAGCAGATATTAAAGAGTGAATGAAGCTGGGCATGGTGTCACATGCCTGTGGCCACTGCACTTGGGAGGTTGAAGCAGGAGGATCCTGAGTTCAAGTCAGAAATCTGAACTTAAGTTTACTTTTCCCATGATCCTCTCTTGCTTTCCAAAGAGTCCTTCAGCTTTGTGACACTCCGCATAAAGAGACAGTAATAACACTGCCACAGCTTGCTCCTGGTAACCCAGAGAGATACTGACAGGAAGATTGCAGAACACTTCCTCTCTGAGTGGGCCATGGAAAAGCCATGAAACCGTGAGGTTTACCACCAGATACTCTCAGCTACACAAGTGCCAGTGTGCATCGCACCCATACCAGTTTGAAGCCCAGCGCAGGGGCTGGCAAGGAGGGCACAGATGGTTCTGCACTTGGCTTCTAGGAACAAAGTTCTTACAAGATGGCCAGGCCAACTGAGCACAGCAGGATGGCCTGTAATCCCAGCTTCCCAGGAAGCTGAGGCAGGAGTATCTTGAGCTCAGGCTTAGCTTCAGCCGTCTGCATACGTTCACACACAATGACAGACCATGCCTTCTCCCCTACCCTGGATCTGGGATCTCTGCTCAGAAGCACCAAATCTAGTTTATATTGTAAGCAAGATGCAGAGACAAGTGATGAAACACATACCGGCGCCGCAGGAGGCTACAGGCAGCTTCCCCAGTGTCCATCACTGGAAGAATAGATTAAAAGCCCGTGGTATTTGCATACAGTGGAGCACTACTGTGCCAAAAAAGGGAGAAACTTCATTCATTGCAGGAAATGGGTACAACTTGGCACCATAATGTCAAGTGAAGTAATATCATATGGCTTTTATTATATGAGAAACCAGTTTATAAATAAACAGCAAAGGAAAAGACAGCAGGAAGTAGGGAGATGCAAGGAACCCAGAGATGAAACAAGAGAAAGGAAAGGTGGATGCAGAAAGAACGAAGATGCGCAGTGCATGCAGGCCATCTCCTCCAACCCCCAGGAGCATAATCACTGTCCCCTATGAACATCTACTTATGGAAATGACAAACGCAAAATAAAACAGAGGCAGCACCAGTTCAGGCTCTCTGAGAGCTGAAACAAAGTCTCACGGTGGAGTCAAGGACCATGGAGGGGACAGGCAGGTCCCAGCCTGCAGCCACAGCTCCACAATCCCAGAAGCCTCACCTCAGATACTGGTCTCAGGGCCCACGGTGCACTCCCCGTCCCACCCCACCTGAGCCAGGACAGTGCCAGTCCCCAGCCAGCAACAAGAGTCACCCTCAACTCTGCCTCCCATGATTCCATCCCTGTCAGGACTGCCAAAGCCAGCCAGTTGCAGCATGGGCTGTTCGGCACCTCTGCTGTGCAGCAGCTTCCTGGTAGACACTGGCATGTGTCACCGAACACCACCTCAGCGTCTCCCAGACACCCTCTCCTGCACTTGTCCTGTGACTGCTTTGGGTGGGTGTACAAAGGCCTCTGGGCTCCTGAGCAACAACCCAGAATTCACTTGTACACTCATGTTCTTATTCCTTCCCCTGGAGGGGACAATCAGGAGGGGCACCTAAGGTTCTGCCACCAGAAAGAGTGTCTATCACCTCCTTTTCAGGAGCGCCATTGAGTTGGCCATAGGCGGCACTTAGGAGGTCTTTACCCAAGGAGTAGGTCTTAGGGCTGTCATGGGGTTACCTTCACCCTCTGGCACAGGAGTCCTCCAAGGACTTCCTGCTGGGTCATCAATGTGATGGCCTGCAAGAGTCCTAGCTGGTCCAGATGGCCCCAGACTAAGTGATGACAAGGGCAGGTGGTCAGCATAGCTCAGGACAAGCCTGAAGCACACCATGTCTGCTGCTTCTGGTGCACCCAAAGTCAGCATGGCCTCCAGGTGAGCAGCTGCCTGTGTGGCACCTGAGCCTCCCCGTCCTCTGTGGCTGCTGCTTCAGCCACCACTGCAGCCACTGCCTGCAGCTTAGGCTCCTGTCCTTCGGGCTTTCCCAAGCACACTGATGTTCACCATCAACCCTAGAATGAGAAGTCTTGGATTTCTCTTATTGGACAAGTAGGGCATTCTGTGTGACCAGAGCAATGACAGGGACTCTCATCTGTGTCTCTGTGATGACAGCTCTGACTCACTGGACCAAGGACAGACGTCCTGCAATGGTAAAGTGCAGCAATACTTATTCTTTACATATCAGGTATAATTTCCTGTGTGGCTCTCTTGGCGTGGTACTTTCTTTGTGGGAAGGTTTTAAACTACAAATTCAACCTATTCCTCACTTGCCACATTTTGGCCACAGAATGTATTCTGCATGCTAGCCTTCCTTTGAATTTTGTTAAGGTCTGACGTGGTAACACACACCTGCAACCCCAGTACTCAGAAGGCTGAGACAGGAGAGTTGCTAAGAGTTCAAGGTCAACTTGGCCCACATAGTGAACTCAAAGTTAGCCTGAACTATATAGAGAGAACTTGTCTCAAAGATTAAAACAAAAAGAAGAAAACAAATGTGTTGAGGGCTGGGATGACAGCTCAGCGGCACAGCACCTGCCAGGTAAGCACAAAGTCCTGCGTTCAATCCCTGGTATCAAAAAAGAAAATGTGTTGAGATGTTACAGCCCAGCATATAATCAATTCCATTACATGTTACAATGTACTTGAAAAGAAAATGAGATCTGAGGTATTTTACATGACTATTCAGTAAAAGTTTTGATCATGTTCAGAGTTTCTCTTTATTGCAAAGTCAGTTTGTTCTATGGAAGATAAATGTGTGAAAATTTCCCCCATAACAGTTTTCCTATTTCTCTGTATTTCTATCAATTTTTACATTATTCAGAGTATATTACATGTGTACAAATAAGATGCTTTTCTTCTATTTCCAACTGTATTTCTTTATGTTTTAATAGGTATTTATAAAATCTACTTATAAACATAATTTACATATATTTATAGCCTACTATAAACATAGTAGTTATTTTTATTCAGTCTGACCATATTTGACCTTTCACTTGTATGTTTCTACCTCATGGAATTCTGATATAAGCAGATTTAAATGTATCATTTTATTAATGAGTATTTGTTCTACTGCTTCACTTTTCATTCTCTGCCCTTCCTCACTTTCCTTCGCTTTGGGGTAAAGGCGTTTCCCGTTTGACAATCTACCTATCTAATGACTGCTCGAACTTCCAGGCCATCCGTTCTTTGGCATAGCTCTGTGCCTCTCGCTGATGGGGCCTTGTCTCAGTTACTCTTCTCTCCTTTCTGGGACAAATACCCAACACCCAAAATGAAGGAAGGAAAGGTTTATTTAGCTCCCAGTTACTGGAGGTTTCAGTCCATGCTCAGCCGGCTCCAAGGCAGACTGACACATGGCAGAGAGCAGCAGCTCATGGCAGCAGAACAGCAACAGTGGCAACAGGGAGTCTGTTTCTGTCTCTCCTATATTACATTCAGGCTTCCTGCCACAGGCTATCTGCCTCAGGCCACACCCATAATCCCAGCAGTACTCAGACCTATAATCTCATCCTTGGATCACCCATAATGCCAGCAAATCATGAGTTAATCTCAAACTCTAGAAGTCCCCACCCCATGACTGCATCAGGCTTTGGGGGAACAACTAGACACAAGCCATAATAGGCTTCCTTGTATTTTTTGTACAGCTCACCTTCCCTACATAGAGCCATAGCTATTCCTGGCCATGCTGGAGGGCACAGTGCCATAGCTCCATGTTCTGTTTTACACTACAGCACTATAAGTAAGAACTACACAAATAAAACCAAACTCATCAAACTGGAGTTTCCTTGGACCATTTCTTTACTCTGAATACTGCAATTATATACCATCCCCACTTCTTCATGTAGCGTCTGATTCACTTAATGACCTCATCACAGAAATGGAGCTCAGCCATTAAACCAGGAATATCTATGCCCTTTTTTACTCCATAGGCCTTCCACCCCTCCACGAATTTACAAGCCATACAATCTTTTACAACTTATAAGTGTTATCCTAGAAATTTATAACAAACAGCCTTGACACATTAAAACTCAATATTTACTGGGATTTTTGTCCTTTTCCTGGCCAGTGCAAGCTTTATGTTTTCAGTTCATTTGTCACACCTTGCTGGGAACACCGTTGGGCATATCTGTATGGGTTAATTGTCACTACATCATCAGTATTAAATTGAATTTGCACATATAAGGTTCGCTTTTGCCTTTGCTGTCCGTTGCTCTTTGTTTCTTCTTCTGTCTGGGATCGGTTTGCTTTTTCTTGAAGAATACCCTGTTAGCTAGGATTGCCCTGCCCTGCTGTGGGCTCTGCCTTCTGCCCTTTGCTTGATGGACAGGACAAATTGGAAGTCACAGACGCTCTGAGATATGGCAGGGGGGGCCTGCGTCTGCAGAGGCAGGGCCAGGAAGGACAATGCTGACTGTGATCCTGGCCAGCACTTTTTCCCTCCACACACCTTAGAAACATCAGAATCAGAGGCATTAAAGAGTCACCAGTTGACATGGTTGGCCAAATCCACTAATGAAATGCTGTAAGCCATGCTGATGAATTGGCTTTCAACTACTATCAAGCATAATAAGTCAAATCAAGTCAGCAACAGACATGAAAACGTTAATTAGGAAAATGTGCCCATGCAATGCAATAATGAATACATGATTATTCCACTAGGTGGTATTGACCTGAGCAAAACGAAACACTGGTCACCACCTGCTGGTGTACCCAGGCTCACTCCTTTTTATATCAATGGCAGCATCATCTGGGAATGGGAATAAGTAAGTAGCTGTGCTACACAGGAATTCAGAGCTCATTTTCCATCCCCTGGAGAAAAGAAAATAACAAAAGCAGCACAGGATCGGCAGTGGAAATGAGACTGCACAGCAGAAGTACAGTTCAGAAGAGAAGAACAGAGAGCCATGGCGGCATCTGCTGGCCCCAAGGAGCCCCAGACACACTGGGGGAGAGAACAGCAAGTGCTCCTTGCTATCTTTGAGTTTGTGCTTTCATTTACTCATATTTTAGGATCCTTGTATAAGAGAAATCATGGAATTTGTAAACCTGTGCATCTGATATTTTTCTTTTTCTTCTTTTTTTAATTTTTTTTTTTTTTCTTAAGGCAAGGTCTTACTATGTAGCCCAGTCTGGCTTCAAATTTGTGATGCTCATCCTGCTTCAACCTCCCAAGTGCTAGGGCTATGTGTGCGTGCCACCACACCCAGCCTATATTTCTAAAAATTCCTGTTCTTGTCTAATTTGGAGACAAGAGAGACTCTGATGTGAGACTTTATGGGAGGAAACATAGGAGTCATGATATAGGTGAGCTATGCTTTTGCCGACCTGCTAAGTCACATCCTTTGGGTGACTCAGCAGCCTAACCTACACCTGCTTCCCTTCCCCTAAATTTCTTGGTTCCTCAAGACCCAGGGACCTGAGACCTGTATAAGCTCCCCTGTTTCTGCAAGACACCCACACTGCAAGGATGGAAACAACAGAAACCCACACAGGCTCCAATCTGTCCTTGGGAGTGCCTCTGTATGCTTTAGATTCTAACTTCAGGTTCTACCTACTTCACTTCCATCCTTACTTTCCAAAAGCTTCCCCTACTTTACAGAGGTTGACCCACAACTGGACCAGGCTAATGCCTAGGAACAAGTCCATATAAATACAATCACAAACATGTGAGTGTGAAACACAGACCCACTAGGTTAGACATTTACCTAATGAGATAGATGCAGATGGAGATGTAGATGTAGATGTAGAGATATAGATGCAGGTGCAGATAGAGATTTGATATAAATACAGATATTCTAGAGGCTTTGCATTTTCTTAAACTCTGACTGTTATATGACACAAAATAATATCTTACATAACAGGAATTAATTTGTAACTAAGTAACTGAATGCAGTTCTTTTTTTAAAATTTATTTATTTATTATTTATTGTTTCAGAACCTTTGTTTGTTTATTCACTCATTTTCATGGCCGGCTCAGCCCGCCCCAAGGGCAGGGCTGACACAGCATATGGTGCCAGGGATTGAA
Organism: Myocastor coypus; assembly: GCA_004027025.1. Classification (NCBI taxonomy): domain Eukaryota; kingdom Metazoa; phylum Chordata; class Mammalia; order Rodentia; family Myocastoridae; genus Myocastor; species Myocastor coypus. The sequence goes on from PVJA010002042.1 coordinate 55,155, forward strand.
CCGCGGTCCCTGAAGCCGCCCAAGCTTCCCCAAACAGGCGCTTTAGACCACTGAGCCATCCCACCAGGCCTGCTGAAATAATAAGGATTTGTGAAGAGATGCTTGGAACTCTGGGGAATTAGTTCAGCTGGAGGAATACAGGTGCCTGACCCATCACCCTACATGAAGTGAAGCACATGGAACTAGGCAACTGGCCCAGCCAGAGGAACACAGGGAAAGTCCATTCTGATAAGGGGAAATATTTTGCATACGAACTCCCAATTTATTATTTGTTTTGTTATACAACTATAGACATTTGCTCCTGTGGTCTAAAGCATAAAACCAACAGTTATCAAAGTTTGCTCATTTCTAAATTTTCCTTGATGCTATTATTATTGCTAATTGAGTTACTGTAGCTAAGATACCATATCTGTTTGAACCACTTGTTCTCCCTTGGGTAATAATGTTGGGAAGCAATACAGTAAAACCTCATCAAAGCCCTACACCCACAGACACAGGGTAGTGCCACATGGAAACCAACAAGTGACTTTCAATTAATTGGGAAGGCAGGATGGTGGGAGTGACACAAACCAAGGATATCTTTGAAGGACAGAATCTTCCTAGCATGGTTTTGATAGTAGTTACACAGCTACCTACTATCAAAGTTTCACAATGATTATTACAGAAATCAACATAGAGTTATTTCTGAAATAGAAAATGAGAAGACAAAGAAGCAAAATGCAATCTCAGCTCGCAGCCCAACCAGAACATGTCCAGGAGAAATCATCATAGAAGAAATTGGAAGTCACACACCTGAAATCTATGAAATGATTGCAACTGAAGTAAAGAAACAACCCCAGATGGATATAGAAGAAATCAAAAATAATCTCCCAGGTTAAGAGAGAGAGAGAGACAGACAGAGACAGAGACATAGAGAGAGACAGAGAGACAGAGAGTATGATCACCATAATGAAAGAATTGCTGGTCGTATCTAAAGAAGATATTGATTAAAAATAGAGGAACATAGAAAAATGGTGGAAACCTTGAATGAACAATATAGAAAAAAAAATAGAGTGCATGAAACCGATTCAAAGAAATAAGTAAGAAATTTAAAATTCTAATAATATCTGGCAAGACCATTTGAATGAAACTGAAGATAGACTTTAAGACCTTGAAGACAGTGGTGCAGCTAGGGACCAGGAAAGGAAAGATCTCTCAAAAGTAACAATGAACCATGAAACAATAATTCAACACCCACAAGATGGCACAAAGATGAACAACATAAGACTGGCAGGTGTGAATGAAAAAGGAATCAACGCAAATGACATAAAAAGAGTATTTGCAGAAGTAATAGCAGAAAACTTCTCAAGCATGGGGAAAGAATCTGACATACAGTCAACTGAGGCATAGAGAACTCCAAATAGCAGCAGCCAAAATAAATTTACATGCAGACATATGATAATATGATCCCAGAAATTCAGCACAAGAACAACATGTTAAAAGTTGTTAGAGAAAAGAAACCACATTAAAGATAAGCCCATCAGAATCACAGCAGATTCCTCAACACAAGTCATGAAGTCAAGCAGCACTTGGAACGAAGTATCCCAAGTCCTGAAACGAAACAACTTCCAACCAAGATTGATGTGCCTTGCAAAACTACCTTTCAAAATCAGTAGAAAAGTAAAATACTTCCATGATAAAGAACAACTAAAGAAATTCATGACCACAAAGACAACTCAATAAAGAGTACTAAAAGATGGTCTAGAGAGAGATTAAAATAACCATAATTCCAAGAACAATAACAAAAAGAAACCAACAAATAGGGTAAGCAATTATGACAGGAAAAGTAGGGAGCCAACAGTAGGAAAATAACATGACAAAGGTAAGCCAATACATATCAATTATAACCACTGATATAAATGGCCTCAATTGTTCAGAGTGGGTCAAGAAACAAAAACCAACAACATTCTATATAGAAGAAATACATTTAACTCAAAAAGAAATAAGTAGACCAAAAGTCAAAAGATGAAAATCAACGCTATGTGTTATGATTTATGTCTAGTTGTCCCCCCCAAAAGCCTCATGCAATCATGGGATGATAACATCTAGAACTTGAGACTTGCCTCATGATCCACTGGGATTATATGTTTTAGTACTGATGGGATTATTGGTCTGAGTACTCCTGGGACTATGGGTGTGGTCTAGGGTGGATATCCTAAGGCAGAGAGCCTGACTGTAATATAAAGAGAGACAGAAAGACAGATTAATGCTGTTGCTCTCTGCTTCCCTGGTTGGTTGGTTTGCCTCTGTCACCATTTTGTTGCTGTACTGCTGCCATGAACTGCTGGCCTCTTCATTGTGCCTCTCTGCCTTGGATCCAGCCGAGAATGGACTGAAACTTCCAGTAACTGTGAGCTAAATGAACCTTTCCTTCCTTCATTTTGGGTGTTGGCTATTTGTCCCAGCAATGAGAGAAGAGTAATTAAGACACTATATTCACCAGGAACTCAGAGAAAATCATAAGTAGCTATTTGTTCACAGACAGTGTGAACTTCCAACCAAGAACGATCAAGAAAAACAAAGAAGGCTACTATATACTTGTTAGAAGAAAATTTCAAGAGGAAAAGATAACAATCATAAATATATACATACAAATATGGGTGCACCTAACTATATAAGACAGTTTATTTTTTGCAGTATCAGAGACCAAACTCAAGACTTTGTGCTTTCAGGCAAGCACTTGTGCCATTGACCTATATCCTTGGAACTATGAGACAATTTTTTAATGTATTTGGTACAGGTTCTATAGGGTCTCACTGCACAGATTAGACTCATAATGATCCTCCTGTTTTCAACCTCCCAAGCACTGGGATTACTGGTTTACACCACCACACCCTGTCTCAGTCACCAGCCTAACACATCCTGGGAACAGGGCCAGCACAGCACTCTGGGGATCAAACTGGCCCTTGGGACAAATTTTAAAAGACATGCAAAATCAAATAAACAATAACACAGTCTTAACAGGGGACCTTAACACCATACTATCTCATAGAGATAGATCAACTAAATAAACAAAAAAAAAAAAAAAAAAAAAAAAAAAAAAAAAAAAAAAAAAAAAAAAAAAGAAGTAACAGAATTGAATCAAACCTTTGAACAAATGGACTTAGTTGACATTTACAGAGTGTTCTACTCAACAACATATGAATACTCATTGTTTTCAGCTGCACATGGGATGTTCTCTAAAATAGCCCACATAGTAGTCCATAGAACATGCTTAAGTAGATACAAGAGAATTGAAATTATCTTATACATATTATCTGACCTTAGTGCAATGAAACTGGAAATTAACAACAAAAGAAACTGAAAGAAAGAAAAAACAGAAACACATGGAAATTAAATAGTACCCTCCTCAGCAACCAATAGGCCACTAGGGAAATTAAAGAAGAAGTTAAACAATACCAACAGTTCAATGAAAATTCAAGCACAACTTATCAGAATGTGTGTGATTCAATGAAAGCAGTTCTCATAGGGACATTCATAATGGTGAATACATATATTATGAACACAGGACAAAAACAAATATAAATACCCCAATTCAACACCTCATGCTTCTAGGAAAAGAAGAACAAGCCAAGCCCAAAGCCCAATGAAGGGAGAAAATCACAAAGATCACAGTAGAAATTATTGCAATTTTGAGGGAAAGAAAACAATACAAAGAATTAATGAATCAAAAAGTTTGCTTTTTGAAAGATTAAATAAAATTGACAAACTCCTAGCCAACTTCATCCAAAAAGAAAGGAAAGAAAAAAATCTCAAATTTAAGCAATAAGAAATGAAAAACATGAGATTACTGCCAATTCTGTAGAAACTCAGAAGATCATCAATACTTACTTTGAAAATGTTTACTGTCATAGGATGGAAACACAGAAGAAATAGATACATTCCTAGATATATACAAGTTACCAAAATTGAATCAAGAAGATACAAAAATTCTGAATAACCCAAGATCAAGTCCATGCAATTGAAAGTGTAATCAAAAGTTTATCAAGAAAGGAAAATCCAGGTCCAAGTGAATTGACAGCTGAATTCTACAAGAAATGCAGGGAATATCTAATCCCAATACTCCTCAAACTCTTTCATGAAATTGAAAAGGAAGCAGGCAGTTCTCCCTAAACTCATTTTTGGAGGCAAGTATTACACTGATACCAAGACCAGAGAAAAATCCCGCCAAAAAAGAGAACTGTACGCCAGTCTCCCTTACAAACATACATGTAAAAATATTCAATAAAATATTAGCAAATAGAATCTAGCATATCATCCAGAAGAGTATACACCATGACCAAGTGGGATTCATCACAGGGATGCAGGGATGATTCAACGTATGCAAATCTATATGAACAGAGCCAAAAACAAAAGCCACATGGTTATCTCAATAGACACAGAAAAAGCTTTTGAAAAAATCCAACACTCATTCATGATAAAACCCTACAGAAAATTGGAAGAGATGACCTATAGCAGGGTATGCTGAGAGGGTGGTGACGCACCTGTAATCCCAGCCCTTGAGAGGCTGAAAACAGGAGAATCACTATGACATGTTATAGACACTGTAGACCCCATAGACCCTGCAGACCCTGTACTAAATACAAAAAAAAAAAAAAAACCCTCGTGGTTTTCATAGGTAAATGGATGCAACTAAAGGCTATATTCATAAATGAAATGGATCAGACCCACATGTGTAAATATCATAGTCTCCCTAATTTTAGAATCCGAAAAAGTTTAAAAAAATATGAAACATGTAATAGACATAGTGAAAGGGAAAGAAATTGAACATAAGGAATAAATAACTGGGATAAGGAAAAGGAGAAAATACAGGAAAAAAAGGAAGGAAAAAATATGTACCTATACACACAGGATAGTTAAGATGATTATACTATAATTTATATCAGTTCTTTGAAAGTAGAAGCCACATTGAAGCCAGCAATGTGTAATATAACATCCACTGTTGAATGGGGAATCAAACCTCCAGCCTCTGCCTGCCTAAACAGGTGCATTAATCCACTGAGCTATTTGACTGGTTCAAAATAAGTTTTAAAAAATTAAGTAACAGAATGGAAACAGGAAAATTCCCAAAGCCTAAAAGTTAAACAACCTATTTAAAATCACAGGTCAAAAAAGACATTTCATTTCTTTTTCTTTTCTTTTCTTTCCTTTTTTTATGGCCAGCTCAGCCTGCCCTGGGGATGAGGCTGGTGCAGCATGTGGTGCTGGGGATCAAACTGAGGTGCCTGTGGTTGCCTAAGTTTTCCCAAGCAGGTGCTTAAGACTGCTGAACTATCTCATCGTCCCCCAAAATGGACATTTCAAGGAACACTAAAATAGTAAATGCCAAACATCAAATATACCAAGTTTTTTAAAACTTTAACCAAGACATGCAAACTGCTTTCTACTAGAATCTGGAAATATACAGTGCATATTCTGTAATCACCCTACTGTATATCAGCACATCAGAACTTTTTATTCCTACCTGGACTCATCCCTTAGTACCTATTGATCAGCCTCTCCCTCTTCATCAACCACTCACAAATTGGAAGAATTGATATCATGAAGATGTCTGCACAGCTCATAATGATTTTCAGATTCAGTGCAATCCTCATCAAAATATCAATGACACCCTTCAAAGAACCAGAAAAACTAACCCAAAATTCCATCAACACTGTAGTTTTCGTGGGCATTATCTTTTATCTTTCTGGTTAAATTTATTTCGTTGTTTCTGTTTTGTTTTGTTTGTCTTTTTGAGACAGGGTCTCACTATGCTGTTCAGGCTGGCCTTGAGCTCACTTTTGTAGCCCAGGCTGGTCTTGAACTCACACCGATCCTCCTGCCTCAGCCTCCCAAGTGCTGGGATTACAGGCGTGTGGTTAAATTTATTTCTGCTTGTTTTTTTTGTTTGGTTTTGTAGTTGTAAGAAGTGGGATCACTTTCTTGATCTCCATTTCAGACAACTTGCTAAGCGTGCACAGTAGTACTGCTGACTGTTGTGGACGATTTTGTAGCCTACAGCTTGCTAAATTCATGTATATTGATACCACACTTGATCTTAACCAAAAGGCTGAGAAGCAATTTATGTATTAATTCTAATACATTTTTGGTGGGTGTTTGTGATTTCCTATATATGAGATTGATGACATTTCAGTTGTGTTTTTTTTTTTTTTTTTTTTTCTAGTTCTCTGGTGTCTTGTGCCCTCCTACCATGCCCCATGCCCTGGTACACAGGGTTCTAGCCTTGCCCTAAATCTGTTGCCATGGCCAATGACCCACCAGGCAATCAAATTCACAGACCAAAATAGTTAGACACGTGAAAAATAAGAGGATTTGGTTATTTTTCCCACACAACATAGTATGAATATCAAAGTGGGTCAACTATCACCAGAAGTAAACAGGGAATTTGAAATTATCTCAACAAACATATTAAGAGAGAGAATATGAAATAAGGACAAAAAAGCACCGAAATACAAGAATATTTCTACCAATAAAAGTGAGAGTTAGGATAAGGCAGTTTGTTATGGTTGCTGATGTCACTGCTGTTGTTGCTGGAAGCATGTTCCAGAACTTTGGAAGGACTGTTACAACACATTGCCAGCTCGGCCTTCAGAGGAGCTGATCGATAGGTCCCACGTTGGTCCCTAGGAGTCTGCATTTCTAACAGATACAGGTCAGGCCATTGGTGGCCTGGCTAAAGTGGTTGGCTGACCCCACTGTTGGAACTTCAAGTAGTTGAGATAATTGACACATTGGACACAACTGGGAAACAGGACAGCACGCTAGAAGATTAAATGGAAAACTTTTTTTATTTTTTGTCTTTTTTGAGACAGAGTCTTGCTATATGCAGTTCAGACTGGCCTTGAGCTCACTTTTGTAGCCCAGGCTGGTCTCGAACTCACAGCGATCCTCCTGCGTCAGCCTCCCAAGTGTTGGGATTACAGGCGTGTGGCGCCACGCCCAGCTGCAAATGGAAAACTTACAATGAAGAAAACAACAGCATAAAACAATAGTTTCCACTTTGATTTGCAAAAGAAACATAGAGACAGTTGGCTAACCAGTGGCATGGATCTCAACCCCAGAGATTTAGGTGTATAAGGTTGTGTGATAGAACACGAGTGTCCATAACTAGCAAGTTCACAAGTGAAGCCAGTACATCTCAGTCTCAGGACCACACTTTGAAAGCCTCTAATAAACAAGCAAGGCTACGAGAGGAGGAGAGACAGGTGGCTGTCCCATAACACAAAGTAAAATTAAAATAACTTGAAGAACAAGAGGAGTAAAGCTTCAAAAATCAATGAGAAAACACAATAAAAGATCTTGAAATTAAAAGCTTCAAAGAGGACTAAACATAGGAATAAGATAAGAATACAGTCAAATATCAAGAATCCTAAAATCCTCCTGATAGAGCAAGCAGACCACCTACCAAAGTTAAAACAGTATTGGCGCAAGTTTTTTTGGCAGCAACAAAAGAAGTATGATAACAGTGAAACAATATTTTTAATGACTTGAAGGAAATACACCTCAGATTTTACACAAAGCCAGAATGACATTTAAATATGTGAACACCATAGTAGCATTTTCTTGGGGATTCTTGGTTGGTTTCTGTACACAGAGGTCCCCTCTGAAGCTAGTTTTAAATAAAATATTTAAGCAACAGGACAAAGAGTATAATATATACCTCAAGAGACCTGGAAAAGAGGTAATCAGATTTTTTGATGAAGTCCCACATTTCTGTAAAAAAAATGTCTAAAATTAAAGCAAAAGAGAACCACTTATAATAAAAAAGTAAGTCTAAAACTTCAACATAGTGGTGAGGGTGATCCTAAGAGAGGTGAAGTCATATTGAACTTGCGGGAAGAGAGGTGTGTATCTGCATATCTGTAGCTGTAACTTTTAACCAAGTAATATGTAAAAGAGAGAAAATGTAGAAGCAAGTTGACTTAATAAATTCAGTTGATCAAAAAAGTAATAATTACAATAAGTACAAATAGATTAAAATGCATTGATTAAAGCTCATATCCATCAAATGACTGAAAACAAAATCTCCATATTTGTGCTAATTACAAAAGACGCAACTAAAATAGAGGGATACAGAAACAACAAGTGTAAAAGGATAAGAAAAGCATGTATCAAATAATAATCAGAAACTAGGTATGGCACACACCTAGCACTCAGGACGCTGAGGCAAAAGGACTGCCATGATGCCCTGTCTCCAACTCCCTCTCAGAATAAAGCAATAAAAAGACATAGTGGTGAGGCAACATGAGATACATAGGTTGTAGGTTGTCTGGGATAGGACTGTCAGTTGGTGGTTTGTGTGTGTGTGTGTGTGGAAGGTGAGTTCCCAGGAAGTAGTTCACTACTCCTAAGAATTGACTGGTCCATCCGGAGTCTCGTGTGTGAGTTGCGTTTAGTATAGAGGTTCTACTCTCATTCTGTGTTCAGTATCACCCTGATTTTGCTTTCTATGTATATTTTCTGGGCTAGTTACCTTGATTTATAGTCTCACCAGTACCTCGTAGAAGATTCTGCAGACCCACAACTTGCCCAGTATTTCACATTGTCAGACATTAATGTGTGCACGTAATGGCCATTCCTACTGAGTTCTCAGGCTGTGTAACAAAATGCCAGCTCTGTGACCGAGCAACCCTCATTAATTACTCGCATCAGAAATAAAGCAAGGAAACGCTCCAGCCCAATTCTCTTCCATAGTATGCTGGAAGTTATAATTAAAGAGGAATAAAGTGGTTGAAGATGTTAGAGAAAACCTCCTTAGAGGTGTAAGGCAGACTTTATTCAGGAGAGGTAGGTGCGGTTGATATTTTGCAACAAGGGAGAAAGATTGGGCTCTGTTTCAAAACAAGGACAAGTCAGGATTAACATTCAGGCGCAAGGCTATGGGTGGGAAATCACAAAAGAACAGCATCAAGGTTGGGGGACAGGCCGGGCCAAGAGATATTAAGAATTAGAGATGGGAAATTTGATCAGATATTGAAGGTGATCTGATACCCAGGCCAGGGTATTTGTACCGAGCTAAGGCAGGGGGGATCTTGCTGAGTAGAAATGTGAAGAGACAAAAACACCATGATTTGAGAAGGTGCAAGGCAAAGAGGGGAAGGTGCCTTAGCGAACACTGAGACTTAGCTCCAGGAATTAATGCAGGGTGGTGTTGGCTAAGGACTAAATCTGCAGGATATGAGGGTTGCTTGGTCAGAGCTGGCATTTTGTTACACAGCCTGAGAACTCAGTAGGAATGGGCATTGCATGCACACATTAATGTCTGACAATGAAATACTGGGCAGGTTGTGGGTCTGCAGAATCTCCTACAAGGTACTGGGGAGACTATAAATCAAGGTAACTATCAAAAAAAAAATATATAGAAAGCAAAATCAGGGTAATACTGAACACAGAATGAGAATAGAACCTCTATACTAAATCACAACTCACGAGACTCCAGGTGGACCAGTCAATTCTTAGGAGTAGTGAACTACTTCCTGAGAGCTCACCTTACACACACACACACACACACACACCACCAATTGACAGTCCTATCCCAGACAACCTGCTTCCTAGAGCATTTACAGTCCAAGCCATACACAACAGCCCGTGTCAACCCAGAGCCTGGTGCCAGACCAAGAGGCACCAGTTCCTCCCCACAGCCTGCTGGATTATTAACTCATCTACCTCAAACCTGTTGGCCTCGCCTTCCAGGATCTTTCCCACGGACAACACAACAAAGGCTCCTCATTCTGTTTCCCATGCTTCCTCTTCTTCCTAACCAATACCAGTCTCCCTCCTGTTGTCCTGAGAGCCACGCCTAGCCACATGTCACGTGACAATCATTTCCATGTCTCCGTCCGAACATACTTAAGACAGATTCCAGGTCTCCTTGAGACAACTGAACATTCAGGTACCCCAGGAGCTTGTGTTTGTTACTTTTCTCATTGCTGAGATAAAATGCTCGATGCCCCAATTTAAAGAGGGAAAGGTTTATTTAGCTCACAGTTGGGGGAATTTTCAGTCCCTCATCAGCTGGCTCCAGGGCAGGGTGGCATCGCAGAGAGGCGACAGCTCACAGCAATGAAGACAGCAAAGGCAACGAGAGCAAAAGGGGAGGGGCAGGCTTCTTTTCCTGCCTTATATTGTGTGCAGGCTATCTGACACAAATCATACTAGGGCTGTTCCTCTCCTGTGCACAAATCAATAGAAACTCGCAGTGTGAACCAGGAGATAGGAATGAGAATATACAAAGGATTGCTGCCCGCAGCAGTAAAACCAGAACTCTCCGATGCCCCTCAATGCTAGTGTGGGTTCATAAACTACAGTGTTTCCCAAGCAGAATGAAATACAGTGATCAAAAGTTATGAAGTACAACTCTCACATAGGAAAATGTGGAGTAAGACCTTCTCTGTTTACACGTAGGTCATTAAATGAGCTAATTGCTAAATGAGGAATTGAGGGCTGGTGATATAGCTCAGCAGACTAAGTGCTTGCTCAGGAAAGCACAAGTGCCAGGGTTCGCTTCCTTGGCCCTGCCTGCCACACCAGCCCTGCTCTCAGGAACGCTGAGCCAGCAATGGAGTCTGTGTGTGGTGGCGTGCGCCTATAATCCCAACACTTGGGAGGCAGGAAACAGGAGGATCACTATGAGTCAGAGCTGCATAGTGAGACCCTGCACACATACACACACAAAAAAATTTAAATAAATGTGTAATTGTATACAGTATGCATATTATAATATTCAGAAGAAAAACATGACCAGAGGAAATGCCAGCTAGATGACTTTGCTTTTACTTGCATTACTGTAATGTGTAACACAACGTGAAGCTACAGTGCTGCACTCTACAGTACAATCAGCAACAGTTACAGTACTATCCAAACAATGTAGACTGCACAAAAGGGGACCCAGGGGCCCTAGCAACAAAATATACAAAGCTGTACAGAAAACACAGATCTAAGTAACAATGGCATTTTGCAAATCCAAAGAGTACACCTCGGTCACAACTTTTGATTATCATTAAATGGGCAGGCCATTAAATAAGGAATATCTATTTTTTTGGGACCAGAAATCAAACTGAGAACCTTGCCTTTGCCAGACAGGTGCATGTGCTACTGAGCTATATTCTCAGCCAATGAGGAATAACTATATTACTAATAGAAATAAAAATAAGTCCAAAATATTGCATACAGCACAATATCGCTTATCGTAATGCACACAATATACCTATGTGTGTATGCATGTGTGATTTTTAGTACATTTAGAAACAGTCATCTTCCTCACCTAAAAGATGAATAAATAAATTTTCTTTAGATCTCAACCTACTGCAAAACAACATATTAAAAGCAAAACAAGGTAAAGACAGAACTTGCATCAGCAGCACATATACTAAAAGTGGAACAATACAGCCATCCACCTGGCCAGTGCAAGCAGGCTCAAGAATTCAACGAAGAGGACCACAGGTTGCTGAGTACTACAGAGGAGAGCGTGTTCTGGGATGCTTGATGGACAGTAAAATTGGGTTCATTCCCAGGGACTGTGGAAGTGAAATTCTGGATTTAGGTATTCTGTTCTCAGATACCCATTTTTTTATTTGAAACATGGAATCAAATGACTAAATAAAAAATATCCTGCAAGGACCAAAATGAAGAAACGTTATAACCAAATATTTTCACACAATTCTGTACTCATATAAATAAATCAAGGAAAGGGGGAGTAAAGAAAATGAACTTGTGGCTGAAAGGAACAAACCGCTCACATTAGGGAGCTTTAGATCCCTCGGTTTTGGGGATGGGAGTTGGCTATACAACCCTCAAGGACACCAAGTCAGCAGATGCTGGAGTTCCCTCTATGAAAGGAAATACAGCAGGATGTGGTAGTTCACACTGTAACACCAGCACTAAGGAGGCTGAGGCAGGAGAACTGCAGCAATTTTGAGGCTAGATTAGGCTACACGGTGAGTTCAAGGCCTACCTCAGTGGTTCTCAACCTTTCTAATCCCGTGACCCCGCAATACAGTTCCTAATGTTGCAGTGACCCCAAACCAAAAAATCTGTAATTTTGCTACAGTTATCATTTGGAATGGCTTTAGGAGACCCCTATGTTTTGGTTGTTTGACCCCCATTAGGGTCATGACCCGCAGGTTGAGAACCACTGGCCTACCTCAAGTATTGTCTCTAAATAAATAAATGGCATGCTATTTGCAAAGAGTCTGCAAATTTTCTCCCATATACAGTACTCTTTCTTTCTTTCTTTCTTTCTTTCTTTCTTTCTTTCTTTCTTTAAGACAGAGTTTCACTATATAGTACAGGCAGACCTGCAGCTCATTTTGTAGCCCAGACTGGTCTCAAACTTACAAGGATCCTCCTGCCTCAGCCTTCTTAATGTTGGGATTTTAGGCCTGCACCACCACACCTGACTCATACAGTACTTTAAATCATTTCTAGGTTACTTACAATGACAAATATGACATAAATACTCTATAAATCCTCATTACACTGTATTGTTTAGGGACTGATAACAAGGAGAAGCATCTGTAGAGTCTGCTGCAGAGATTTCTACAAATATTTCCCACTGTGGCTGTTAAATCAGAGGGGGTGGGACTCAGGGCAGAGGCAGCCTGCACTGTAGCAGGACTCCGGGCATGGGAGGGTGGCACAGTGGTCTCTTCACCTCTCCTGGTGCCTCTTGTCATTTCCAAGAGATGGGCATGGACCTCTCCCGCAACTCTGCAGCAGGTGGGTACAGCATTCGTCCAGCCTGTGCAAAGCCCTGGGTTACACTCTCAGCACAACAATAAAAGCCAGAAAACAAACACCGTGGAACACACAAACAGCACATTTTGGATTCAGTTGTTCTGGTTAGGGCTTACAAGGGAATAGATTTAATGTAAGACACATAATTCATAGTATTATTTTATAATAGTTGCCCAAAAAGTCAAGTGCAGGAGATCTGTCCACACACTAGAGACCCAAAGCCTACATGCTCAGCACCTGGACCCCACGGCCATGTACTCCACAAGTCAGCTGGAGGCCTGGAGCCTAGGACAAGGTCTCAGGCTACTCTGTACCAAGGATCTTCACTGGGCAGGTGGAAGCTAGAAAGTCTGTGTCAGTAGGATGGAGAGGCTGTGCCAGTAGGCTGAGGGATCTTCACTGGAGCCAGGAAACAACACTTAAGACAAGGACCAGAGCATCCCCAAGAAGAACTGCAGGGCTGAGCAGATAGTTCAGTGGCATAAGCACCTGCCTGGCAAGTGCAGGGTCCTGAGTTCAATCCTTGGTACCAAAAACAAACTGCAGCCATTCTCAGAAACAGTGAGGACCAGAGCTCCTCCAATAATAACAACAACTGAATTCATATTAGGAAACCCAGTGCCACAAGCTCGCCCAGAAGCATAAACAGCGCACCCCCTTCCCCTCCAGTTGTCCTCTCATGCAGCTGGCAACAGTCCTCAGGTGGGCCTTCCACACCCAGAACCACACTGATGCAGTTCAGCTTGGCATTCCAAGCTGCCCATTAGTTAAGGCATCACACCAACATGGAGATGAGAGGGTTCTTCTCCCAAGGCACAGTGCAAGCACATCAGGCTGCAAAGACCACTGGGGACTTTAGGCCCTCAGACACTCAACTCCAAATAAAATAGTTCGATTCTTAACAGTCATGCCAGGTAATTCCACTCCAGAGAGCAGAAGGACAAACTTCAGAAATGATGGGTTAAAGTCTTGGAACAAGTGGGGTCTGTGTAGCAAAGGAACTGGGATTTAGGTGGCTGAGGAATGAACAGTTGTGAGCTGCCAGCTTTATTACCCAGTCTTATTGTGGGCAGAGCAAGCCTTGTGATTATGAGCCAAAGAAGGAAATAATTGTGCCTTCTTTTATGTGTTTAGTCTGCATTAGTTCCAAGAATTTATATTGGTCCTCTGAGGGTGTGCATGGGTGTACATGGGTGTTTCTAGCAAACACCTCCTGAACACTTAAAAGAATAAACAGGTATTTTGGTAAAACTCAGTTTTACCTTTGGAAAAGACTGGATTTGGGCAGAGCAATCCCACCTGATGAGGGTATCTGGAAGCCCCTGCATACTAACCTATAAGCAAGTAAACTACTTCATGTCAAATCTGCCTTTTTCCCCTTTCACAAAGTAGTGGTGCAAAGTGGTCTTTAAGGTAGAATAAGAAACGGGTTTAAAATATTATTAAACCACTGCAAAGTTTGTCTTTTCTAAGTTAAAAAAAAAAAACCTCAATGACTCCAGGCTTTCATTGAGCCCCATCTCCCAAATATTGGTCTTTTTCTTTTGTCCAAGTTGCATAAAGTATTCATTACGTACAGTACAATGTACCCGTCTGGTACACTGATTGGTAACAGTGTATTTCATATTTGGTAAATACATAGAAATTGGGGAAGCAACCAAAACCCCTCTACTGTGTTCTACAGTCATTGTGTGTTTGGTTCCAGAAACTGGCTAGGGGGTCAGGAAAGCTGTAGATCAGTTAAAATGCCCCCAAGAGGAAACCCGGAGTCACTGGAGTCCACAGCATGACCTGAGCATGCACTGGGACACTCTCATTATAACAAGATGTCACAGGCTTGGACACAGAGCTGTGGGCACCAGGGTCTTCTGGCCCTGAAGACAGGATCACTGTGGGAGATGGGAGCCTGGACAAGTCACCAGGTTGTTGTGCACAAGAAAGAAAGAATTGCATGTGGCATACAACAGTGAAGAAAAAGCAGCAAGGTTCAGTGAGGCTTGGTTGGGCAACAGTGTGGTCAGAGTGAGGGGACCCCAGCAACTGCCAAGGAAAACAGCACAAGTGCAAGCAGACCCCTTGCCTTGGGTCTTTCCGAGTCTGGCAGACAGTGTGACTGACAGGATTGAGTCGGGTCCTCTGTACATACTGCACCTGAGCTTTCCCACTGTACGCCCTATTGTTACTGGGTGTAGGACATATAGCCCATATGCATGGACTTCAGTAAGCTTGGAGGAAGGAAAGGCTACTGTGGGTCATGCTGAGGAACCCACAGTCCACGTGACTCAGGGCCCAGGGATCTCCCTCTTTCCTATCTCTGCCTTGGGGTGGTGAGCCTTAGGACAAAGAGCAGAGAGTTGGCCCTGGGGCCTTGTGGGGTTAGGGTGAAAGGGGGAGAGTGGACCCATAGTCGCAGGGTACCCTCTACAGTACCAACAACCTGAGCTTAGGGTCCCTGCAGGACAGGGTTCTCTTCCCAGTTTGCAGATGTCCACTTCCTCCCACTCCCTCATACAGCCAAGAGAGGACACAGACACAGCAGCACTCTGGTGTCTCATCAGAGAAGGGCGGCAATCTCTCCCTGAGGGCCCCAAGCTCTTGACTTCATCTAGACCTTATGACCTGGCAAAGTCCTCATCTTCAAATACCACCCCACTAGGGACAGGTTCAACGTGAACGTGAGAGCTAGGCTCAGTTTAGCCCAAAGTGTACCCAAAACCTCAGGCCTACCAATGTGTTTGGAGGTGTCAGGTAGTGAAGCTCCCCCATCTGCAGAAGCCATCAGAGACGCTCTTCAATTATGATCAAGACTTAATGGAGGAACCAGGTGTGGTGGTACACATCTGTAATCCCAGCACTCCAACAGTTGAGGCAGGAGGATCACTTCTACTTCAAAGCCAGCCAAAAGTACATGCAAGACATTTCCAAGAAAAAAAATTAGAAGACTTAACAGGGCGATGTGAGCATCCTCCCTCAGGGCAATAGAGAGACAGGTGTCTTCCTACATCCTGTGCAGGTCAAAGGATGCCTGCTGTAGCTCTGGGTTCTCCATGGTGTTACCACTTGGGAGCCAGAAATGGAAGCTCTACCCTTGTAGACTCAAGGTAGCTCAAGGTTTTTTTCTAACCAGCAAGGTTCTGATGAGTGTCATTTAAAAAGAGGACCTGGCTTCATGCATTTCCCCGTGGCCAAAGCCATAGAAGGGAAATGAAAAGTTTCAGTGGCTCCCAGGGACAGAGGAACGCCTGCTGCTTGGGCAGCAAGTTACTTCTCTGAGACTCGCCTTGCCATGAAAATGGGAGCAGCCACGGCTGACAAGAACCGCCTTGGGACTCCTCCAACAAAAGGATCGATTTGCATATTCAACAGGAAAAATGTCCTGTAAAGAATACAAAATTTAAAAAAAAAGAATACAAAATTCTAGATCAACCCTCAAACTGGGTCGCTTTCTTTCTACTGGAAAAAATAAATAAATAAATAACAAGTAATAAAAATAAGAAATCTAGAGCTTTGAAAATGAAACCTCAGCAGAAAAGTTTAACCATGAGGCATAAAAAGTAAAGCTAGATTAGTGTGCTGAGCTGTAAAGGCTTAAATCAACAGCTTCCGACGTTGCCAGTTCTGCCAATAACCCACTGTGATTATGGAATAGTGGGCTATGTATACAACTACTTTCTCTCCGTTTCAATGAGAACAAATTTTTGTACCAATAATGATTAGAAAAATTATCATATCTGCATCCTGTGCTTTGAATAACTACTACAAGGACAACAATATGCATTGTGTCAATTATTGAGAATATACTACTAACGTGTTTTGAAACTGTCACATTGTTATTTCTTATTGTCTTAGTTACTTTTTACTCCTTGCTGGGACAAATACCTGACACTCAAAATGAAAGAAGGAAAAGTCTATTAGCTCAATTACTGGAGGTTTCAGTCCATATTCGGCTGCTCCAAGGCTGAGCGGAGCAGGACAGAGAGCATCCAGTTCATGGCGGTGGAACAGCAGCAAAAACGGTGGCAGAGGCAGCCAACCAAACAGGGCAGCAGAGCAACAGCAACAGCTTGAGTCTCTCTCTGTCTCTCTTTATATTGCATTCAGGCTCTCTGCCTTAGGATATCCACCCTAGACCACACCCATAGTCTCAGCTTTACTCAGACCGATACTCCCATCAGTACTAAAACACATAATCCCAGTGACTCATGAGTCAAGTCTCAATCTGTAGAAGTCCCTGCCCAATGACTACATGAAGCTTTGAGGGGACTAGACATAAACCATAACACTTATTAAAAGTAATTTTAAACAATTTTTTAAAAAGATATTGGGTGTGGTGGCATGAGCCTGTAAAAAGAAAGAGAGAGAGAGAGACAGACAGACAGACAGACAGACAGACAGACAGACAGAGACAGAGACAGAGAAGCAAATGAAACCTAAGGTTTTTCCCTAATAGCCTCAAACATTACAGGATCCAACTGTAAGGTAATTTGGATAAGCATTGCTCCAGAAATATGGTTATTTCATTGCAATTGCTTCCAGGTGACTTCGAAAAGCCTCTAAGTCAAGGCTAACAGTGACAGGAAATAGTCTTTTTCCGAAAGTGTGTTTGATGGTGTATTTACATCACAGAAGCTGGTGTGCTATTGTGTCTCATCTGGCATGGTAATCTGCGAGTCCAGACAGGGTTGGTCCCAGGACAAGGAGTTGCTGCCGGTCAGGGGGACAAGAATCCAAGCATCCTCAGAGTTTCTAGCTGATTACCCAGACAGCAAGACTTCAAAATGAGAGGGCAGGAAGTGCCCTCCTCTCTGGCTCCATCATTAAGTTCTGAAACTCTTACTTTCCCTAATGAATACCCTTGTGCCTAAACAATTGCCAAGAGTGGCTTTCTACAAAAGCAAGCCTGAGACAGCGACAGAGGCAGAGTCTGCTCTGTATGCTCTGGACAGCAGTGCAGAGGGGAGAGGCAGAGAGCAGGGACAGGAAGCAAGGATGAGATTGACAGCTGGAGGACTGGGACTCTCTGACAGGTCTTGTGGGGCATGTTTTGGAGTTAAGTTCAGCCCCTCGCCCCATCTCCACACTCACACCTGGCTGTTGCCTCCCTCCTCGAGGCAGTTCGGGTGATAGGAGTGGTCTGATGGTACCCAGGGTGATAAGGAGAGCCCTGGAGCACCCTGGAGAGCCCAGTCTAAATATGCTCACTTCCTGCTAGGTGCACAGACAGTGTTTTTAAGGACTCTGGGTCCTCCTCTCTGTGTGTGACACAAAGCAATCACACCCTGCATGGAGTCCTGAAACACACACCACCATTTCTAACTTCCCAGGGTCTTCCACAGCCAGCTCAAGATCCAGGCAGCACCACGACATTATCTGCAGCCCCAAGGCTGGGGCTTACACCAGCATGGTAGCCGCAGTGCCTGGCCAAGGTCAGGAAAGCCCAGGCTCTAGGCCAGAGCATCATTCCTCTGCTCTTTTGCAGTGGCTCCAAGCACCTAATTCTTTCATTCTTGTGTCTTTTTAAGCACTTTGAGATCATTAGTTACATGTTTTGGTCTTTTTTTTTTTTTTTTTTCCTTTGGTACAAGGTATCACTACTGACTCATAGTGATCCTCCTGCTTGTACCTCCCAAGTGCGGGGATTACAGGTGCGCACCACCACACTTAGACTCCATCGCCAGCTCAGCACCCTCGAAAATGGGGCCGGGGCAGCAGGCGGGGCTAGGAACCGAACCCTTGGCCCTGCGCTTCCCTAAGCAAGCACTTAATCCGCAGAGCTATATCGCCAGTCCTTCACTAGTTACATGTTAACTTTGACTTTCGATAATTCAAAACTCTTGAATATCAGCCGGGCGTGGTGCCTCACGCCTGTAATCCCAGCACTTGGGAGGCTGAGGCAGAGGATTGGTGCGAGTTCGAGACCAACCTGGGCTACAAAAGTGAACTCAAGGCCAGCCTGAACTGCATAGCGAGACCCTGTCTCAAAAAACTCAAAAGACAGAAAAAAAAAAAAAAAAAAAAAAACCTCTTGTATATCTGTATTCCTAAAAATATTTCCAAGCTGGGCCTCCTTAGGTGCCATGTTTGTCCCTAGGTACATGTATTGCTTTTATCCTAGAGCTCCAAACACTCTGGGGTGCCTCCCAGCCCTACCCTGGCTCCTCCCTGAGTATTTACTTGGATATGAAAGCTTATGACCAAGATGGAGGTCCGCTTGAAAAAAGACAACCCAATTTTATCTCCGTCTTCACTCAGAAGAGATAGAGTGGATTGCTGGAAGCCAGAGGCAGGAGAGGGACACCGGTGGCCAGCGAAGCTTCAGCCTGTGCCTCCTCAACTCTTGGGGTAGCCCTGCCTAGAACTGCAGCTCCTTGCGGGGAAGCAGTGAAGGTGCCCAAATCAAAGTGGCCTGCACACAGCCCAGGAAGGCGCATAGAGAAAAGGGGGCCACCAGCCCCGGGAAGAGCAGTCTCCGAGTCCACGGGTCCGTCATGTGGAAAGAATGGAAATTCACCACAAGCAGCACAGTGACCCTTCCTTCCTGAGAGAATACGGCGCCAGCCGGCCTGGGGGCTCATAGGAACCAATGAGCATGAGAAAAGGGGGCCAGGTGGGATGGCTCAGTGGTCTAAAGCGCCTGCTTGGGAAAGGCTTGGGCGGCTTCAGGGACTGCGGTTCGATCCCCGGCACCACGTGCTGCGCCAGCCCTGCCCTCGGAGCGGGCTGAGCTGGCCATAAAAATGAGTGAATAAGCAAACAAAGGTTCTGAAACAAGAAAAAAATAAATAAAATAAAATTTAAAAAAAAAAAAAAGAAAGAAAAGGAAGGCCGCAGGAAGACAGCGGGCAGGCACACCAGAGGGAGAGGAAGGGGATTTTTACCGGAGTTGGGGAGGGGCTCTGAAAAGCTTCAAGCACACAAATTCGCATCATCCAGAGATTTAGGGTATAAACAGGGGGGTCTGGAAATGACACCATGATTTTATTAGCTTCCCTTGTTGCTGGGACAAATTATCCCAAACTCGGTGGCTTAAAACAATGCGCATCCATTCTCTCAGAGCCTTGGAGGTCATAAATCTAAAGAGGTTAAAAAAGCAAGGCCGTGCTGGGGCTGGCAACTTTCGGAAGCTCTGGGGAGGATCGCTTTCCCGGCTTCTCCTGCGACTGGGGCCACCTGCCTCACTTGGCTACTGGGCTGATTCCTCTGGTTTCAGCGCATGCTCCCCACTGCTGTGTCTGTGCCTGCTGCCTCCCTGTTACGAGGATGCTTGCCCTCGCGCCAGACCTGCTGCTAATCCTGGATAATCTCGCCATGTCGAGAGCCTTCACCCCGTCCATCTGCAAAGCCCTTATGTTGTGCAAGGCAACAAGCGAGCTTCCAGGGATTTCAGAGCAGACATTGCTGGGAAGCTTCACTCAGCGCCCCACCACGACAGCTTCCAAGCGGAAAGACAAGTCTGTCGAAGCCCAAAATATATGGGAATGGCTTAAAATAAGAGCTATCCAGGAAGGCAGGATCTAGTGTTCCATTTTCTTTGCCTATGTGCAGAATGAGAACTTTCTTATGAATCAGCAGTTAGCAAATCTACTCAGGTGAAAGAATTCATGCTCCGGGCGCTCTAGCTTTTGTCTCCTGCTCTCTAACGTTTTGCTACCCCTTCTGTGTTACGTAAGTGCTATGATTCCAGGACTGTGCTGACTAGAGAGTCAGCGAAGCAGAACATGATGACCTGCGGGAGGCGTCAAGGTCGGGTGATGCTGCCGTGAAGCACGCTGGGATACAAACATCTGGAACTTACATCTTATCTTGACTGTTTCTCTTTGGGACCAAGAAGCGTTCTGGTGCCTATTTCTGTTTCTCATGACTTGGCACACACATTGTATAGTAGACACTTGTTGTCTGCAGACCCCATGCCATCTTCCCTCTCGCATGCTGATAGGACTGGGTTTGCTTCCACGTCCC
The DNA here is from genome assembly GCA_004027025.1 of Myocastor coypus. Lineage (NCBI taxonomy): Eukaryota > Metazoa > Chordata > Mammalia > Rodentia > Myocastoridae > Myocastor > Myocastor coypus. The sequence goes on from PVJA010002042.1 coordinate 75,888, forward strand.
ACACACACGCAGTGGAGAAGCTAGTCAGAATGTTCCGTCCATCCCTGGGGTCACAGTCTGGGCACCATTGGCCTAGACCGGCTCAGGCTAAGTGAACAGTAGTCTTCAGGGCTCTCATGATGTGAAGGTGTGGATCTGGAGCTTCTGCAAATACTTGTGAGGATAAAGGCCTCTATCAAGAAAAGCATATTGCTGAGCCACTAGAAAAAAAAAATAATAACCTAAAGATAGCCTTCCTCTAGACTTTCTAGTTAAATGAACCAACAATCTTGTTACTTGCTAAGCTAGCTTGAACTGGGCTACTTTTACAGGTTCATGTTTGTCCCTTTCTAATAAAAAAAAATGACTAAGAAAAAAATTATTCAGTGTTTTTCTGTCCTTCTTTTGATCTTGGGGGTTAAACCCAGAGCCTTCACGCTGACCAACTTCCTAGCCCTCTCTATGGTTTTTATTTTAAGACAGGGCCTAAGGTACCAGAGCTGGTCTTGAACTTATAGCCCTCCTGTTTCTGCCTCTCAGAGTGGTGGGTCTACACCAGTGCACCACCATACCCAGCTATCAGTGTTCTTAATATAGAACGTGCTTTACACTAATATTTTGTGTTAATCTAATCAAAATACCTGCCTGATTCCAGGACTTTGGCAGAATTAGAGAACAGAATTAGAGTAATGTTGAAATGTAATATTGAATTACACATATCAAATAATAATGGTGAATCTCTATACAGAGGCTTGGGGGCCAGGATCCCACTCTCAGGTGGCTGAGCAGCAGGGCTCTGGTTTTGGGGGCAGCTCCTGAAGGATAAGTACCTTGTTTTTCCTTAGCCTATATACATGTGAGGGTTTGCTTTGAAGCACTACTGGAAATTATGAGCATATCAAGGCTGCTTGTGATGTCTTTCTTGGAATAAATATTGATCTAAAATCATGTAGTGCTGGGGCCTGGCAGGATGGCTCAGTGGTCTAAAGTGCCTGCTTAGGAAAGCTTAGGCACCTGCAGGGACCACGGTTCAATCCCCGGCACCACATGCTGCACCAGCCCTGCCCTCAGAGCAGGCTGAGCTGGCCATAAAAATTAATAAATGAACAAACAAAAGTTCTGAAACAAGAAAAAAAATTAAATAAAATAAATAAATTTTTCTTTAAAAATCATGTAGTGCTAAAAAACAAAGCAAAACAAAACAAACTATCAAATAAGGAAGCAGTAGAGTCAACTACAGAACTGAAAAGAGACACAATCCTTGGGTTACTTTACATTTATGCTGTTAGACAGCTCACAGAAATGTCTAAAAGGTAAGATAATAGAAGGTATAGTCCATTCAACCGACCCCAATTTCTCTGTCACCAAGCCAGTTGAATTGTCCCCATAGACACCTCTTGTCTTAGTTACTTTTCATTACAGGGACAAAATACTGGACACTCACAAGTTAAGAGAGGAATTTATTTTGTCAAGGCTACTTTCCATAGTCACTGGCTCCAAGGCAGGGAGCATGGCAGAGGACATCACAGAGAAGAAACGGCCCATGGCAGGGTAGACAGGAGCCAGGAGAAGGAAGCAGCCAGCCACCCTTTCCCTTGTAGCCCATCCAGGCTAAAAGCCTTTTAGGTGGTGCCACCCACACCTAAGATGGGTCTCCTCATCTCAGAACGATGCTAAGCCAGTTTGGTTCACAAACCCTAATCTTTTTTTTTTTTTTTTTTTTTTTTTTTTTTTTTTTTTTTTTTTTTTTTTTTTTTTTTTTTTTTTTTGTCTTTTTTGAGACAGTGTCTCGCTATGCAGTTGAGGCTGGCCGTGAGCTCACTTTTGTAGCCCAGGCTGATCTCGAACTCTCACCGATCCTCCTGCCTCAGCCTCCCGCTGGGATTACAGGTGTGAGCCACCACGCCTGGCACAAACCCTAATCTAGAGTCACACAGCCATGATCCAACCACCTCCCGAAAGCCCCACCTATGCACACATGAGGCTGTAGAGGGCACATCTTGATACAAGCCATAACCTCTCTGAAGGGCAGACAATCGAGCATTTCTGACCCATCCAAACAGTAGACATAGACCAAACCACCTGCATATGACCTAAGAAACCCTGACAAAATTGCCTGTCTACAGAATTAAATCTAAAGGTTGTTTCCGGAGTGGAGTGGTTATCACCTTCACGTCACAGAATTAAATAGATTCTTATTTGTCCTACTCTTCTGCCTAATTTGTCAACTTGTCTTATTCTACAGACTTAATAAAGTACATGTTATAATTTATATCTGGATGACCTTCAACCCCTCATAAGCTCATAGTTGAGATTTTAACTATATTTCCAAGTGTTTTATATTAAGGGAAAAGCATGCACTCTGCTGTAGTTTAGACCTGAAGTGTCTCCCCGAATCCTCCTAAGTTTGGGAGGTGACTGTCATGAGGGCACTGTGCTCCTCTGGGCAGCTAAACATGCTGCTAGGAGCAGCCCCATTGGAGAGCAGGCTGGAGCCCTTTGTCGGGTGCCCAGTTCTGTACAGTGAAGAGCTGCTCCATGATGCTCTAAGCAGGTTGCGAGACAGCCACAATGCCAGTGTTCTGTCAAGTGATGGCCTCAATCTTCATTTTTTGCCCCTGAAATCCCTAAACAATACCAACAGGATCATCACTGAGAAAAATATCAACACATCCAGATCACAAGCTCTCCCCAGGGCCCTGGCATCCAGGCTCCGGCCTTGCTTGGCAGTCTGTGGATCTAATGGTGAAACTGGGAGGGCAAAGAAACAGAGGAGCACTGGAGCTCCAGCACTGTCCTTCCCAGCCCAAGCTGACACCACTCAAGAGCTCTGAAGGGACAGCTCCTAGCTCTTGCACAGCACACTAGAAGCCCTGCAAGCGTCCTGCTCCACCCTCATCCTGAAGGCATGAAGTAGCTGAGCAAACAGGCCAGGGCAGCTGACAATCCTCTAGGAAAGTGACTGGAGATCACCTAAGTGGGACAAGTCTATATTATCTCTTGTGCCAACTGTTAACAAATGTTATAATCTAAGGATATTTGGCATTGTTGCAATCTTCAGTGTGCTATTTCGCTGGCAGACTAAATGGCATGATGCCAGGAGCGAGGCAGCATCGAAGTGATTGGATTAGGGAGGGTAGTCTTGTTCTCAGGAGCTTGAGGAGAAGAGGGGGGTCACTGGGGTGTGCTCTGGGGGCACTGCTCTTCTTTCCTGGCTCCTCCCCTTACTTCCTACTTTCTGGGAGCCATGGCACAAGCAGCTCTCCCTCCATGCTCCTCCACCATGCCAGCCTACCATGCAGCCAGCTTGGAATGGAGCCAGCCAGCTGCACCTGAAACCATGCACTATAATGAACCTCTGATATGTGAAGGACCACCTGAGCAGCTCTCCTTGGAAAAAGAGTGATTATTTCCAGTTAGGCTGAGCCTGATCCTGTTTCCTTCTATTGACATGTACAGAGCTGGCTAGGACTTCTGTTTGTCCTTTCAATTGTCTTAAGCAGTGTGTATTGGTCTGGCCAATATGCTGGTGGTAGCCTTTGAAGGTGGCATGGGAGTTTCCCTGATAACCTACACCTGTTGCTCTTTAATGTGCACTGGGTCCAGACAGGATGAAAACCCAATGCTTTGCAGTAGATAAAGGGTATGACTTCCTGGGGCTTGAAAGATGACACATCAAGTCAAAGCACCAGACCCCCAAAACGTTAGACACTATCTCAATAGCATAATGCAAATTACTTACTATGCATATGGAAGAAGTAAATGTAGGACACCTACCTAGCTCTGCTCACAGTGCTCACCTACTTCCCACAATTCTCAGTCATGTTTCCTCAAGCCACTACTCCTTCACTGAGTAAAACCCAGGTACAGCCCTGGGTCAGCAACTTCATTCTGGAAAGCCTGGACTTAGGGTCCTTTGGCTCTCCAATAATTATAAATATGTTTTAGTGTCTTTACTTTTGCTGTGGGTTGCACTGGGAGTAGATGACAACCCAGAGGGGACTCCTACACTCTTCCATTAAGTACAGGCATTGGCATTGTGTCCCACCCATGAGCAAGTGATTAAGATTGTGTAAGTGCCTTTTTAAGAGACTTAAAATATCCACAGATATCTTATATGAACTAAGCATTGTCACTACTGTCTTAAATATTTTACTTATATGCTGCTACTTCATCCTTAGATGTTCTCCACATTTTCTCACCAAACTCATAATTTTATTACTATAAATATATTACTGTTCAATATAAGCATATAGCACAACTGTTTTCCTGCAGCTCATGTGACATATGTGTAAACTTGACGTTTATTCTCCCACATGGATGAGATAAAATACAACTGCAAAAGATATGCAAAAATTCATTTATGAAGAACAAACCAACACATCTGGTTTTTATACTATTTGAAATTGGTGGATTATGTCTTTATGGCATTGGCAGAACTGGGCAACTTCCTGAAAGAAAGTGAAGTCATATCTCTAGTCTATACCTTGCACTTGGTTAAATTATCTTTCATGAAAGATGTAAGCATTAAAAATAAAAAAAACTTAGGGAAAATATCATGACAATTTTTAAAAATATAATCCTGAAGTACAGAAAACCTTTGCAAAAGGGACATACACTTCAGTAAACAAAAAAGGAAAGCTTAAGAGATTCATTTGTAAAAGCTATGACATTTGAAAAACTCAGTTGAGTATTGTGTGAATGATTATTGATGAGCTGGAGCAGGGCCTGTGTCACTTGTGTCTATGCAGTGTGCATCTAGGGGTGTTTTAATATTGGTCCAAAGAGCATCTCCTCTCCTGGGATCCCCAGTCACTCCAAGTCCACACCCAGTTAGGAGGCTTGCTCTCTCCTCCTTTCTGCTTCAGAGAAGGGTAGAAAATGACTTCAGAGTCATAAGCTATGGAAGAATGGGGCAGGGGATGGATCTCTGCCTTGAGGACCCTGGGCACAGGCAGCCCCACATCTGCCTGCATAGGAGTGCTCCGCTAGAGTCTTCACACATAAAACTTCCACCTCCTCATCCAGGATTGTGGGAGAACAGAGGAAGAAAAGGGTATGAATACAAGGACATGCAAGACATTTTACTTCTTGAAAAAAAAGACAGTGACACAGGGCTGATAGACAGGCCACTTGCACCATTCAGGCCAAGATGGAGCCTGTTCGTCCCAGGAGTCTGTCTGTCTCAGATTCCACATATTCTTGGGGAGATGCAGGACACAGCAATGGTTTCCTTTCTCATGGAGGAGGTCAGCCATGGTAGGTCCTACTAGGAAGAGCTGTCGCTAGGGGTGGGAAGAGCCCTGTGAGGAGAGTAGGGGAGGCTCTTGTGCCCCACCTACTCCTCTGATTGTTGCAGCCCAAAAGGGCTGTGGCTTTGGCTTGACCAGACTTCCGGAACAATCTGAAGTGTACCAGGGCATAAAAGCAAATTATGGTGGGGCTTGGAGGAAGTAAGATTAACCAAGTAAAAGCTGATTTCTTCATTTTCTGCCTGCTGCTGTTGTCTGAGGTTGAGTGCATCACAAACAAGACATAAGTCATGCGTGAAGGATGGCAAAGAGCTAAGCTGCAAGCAGAGCCACCTGGCGCTACCTGCATGCCTGCCTCCCACAGAATGTGTGCAATGTCTCCTCCATGGGGCCTTGGGGAAAAAAAACAGGACTCAAACAGGGGCCACAGCCTGGTCCCTGAGCTGCCACGTGGTTCTCCTGGTGTGTACCTACATTCCACAAAGAAATAACTCAGGGCAATTTGAGAAGGAACTGAGTTCTAGCTGAAAGGCAGGGGTTCTTCTGGAAAGATGTCCTGGGCGTAGCTCAGTTGATTGAGCTATTGTTCAGATGATGAGGCCCATGACCAGGCCAGTGGAATGTCTGTGAATGAAGTGGTTTGCCACACTACTTTCTCAGCTAGTTCACTACTAGTGTAGAGAAAACCTACTAGCGTGTGTGTATGTGTGTGTGTGTGTGTGTATGTGTTGCTGAGGACTTAACCCACGGCCTTTATACTGAGCTACATCGTCAGGATTGTTTGAGACAAGGTCCCCCTAGGTTGATAAGTTGTTAGATTGTTATGGCCTCCATGTAGATGTCCCCCAAAGCCTTGTCATGTGCTCATAGGTAGGACTTTCAGGAGGTGACTGGCTGTGGGGCTAACACAGTGGATTAGCCCATGATGAGTTTATAGCTAATGTGAGGGGGGAGGGGAAGCCTGGTACGAGTGGGTGGATCGTGGGGGCGTGGCCTGGAAGGCTTGGTCTCCTCCCCCTCCCCCATCTCACTCTGCCTCCTGGCCAGCACACGAGGAGCAACAGTCCTGGGATGCTGACCTGCCTTGGAGCCAGCTGACTATGGACTTTAAAACCTTTACAGACTGAGCCAAAATAAACATCCCTCCTGTGGGCACCAGGTACTGTGTCCCAGCAACTAGAAAATAACTAGAGCTGTTGCCCACTCCAGGTTTAAATCTGTGCTCATCCTGCCTCCACTTCCTCAGGTGCTGGGATTAGAGGCCTGGGTACCACCTATTGATTTGATTTGATTTGATTTGATTTGATTTGATTTGATTTGGCAGGACTGGGGTTCAAACTCATGACCTTGCACTTTCCAGGCAGGCACTTGTGCCATGGAGCTATCTCCCCAGCCCCCTTGATTTTATTTTAATATTGGTTTTGTAAGCCAGGTATGGTGGCTCATGCCTGTAATCCCAGCACTCGGGAGGCTGAGACAGGAGGATTGGCGCAAGTTCAAGACCAGCCTGGACTACAGAAGTGAGCTCAAGGCCAGCCTCAACTGCATAGCAAGACCCTGTCTCAAAAAGACAAAAAAATATATATATACATATATATATATGTACATATATATACATATATATGTTTTGTATCCTTTGACATTTTATCTTACTCTTCTTACCCAACATTAGGAAAGGGCTGTTCCCAGAGAATTAATTTGCTAACAAATTACTTAATTTGCTCCTAGTTGGCCTCATACTTGAATCAAGAGAAGTCACTCAGGCAGAGCCACAAGCACACAAGCAGGACACACCCCGTGGATTCATTGATAAGGTCCTCATACGAGGTGTGGGAGGGAGCAGCAGCCCATAGCCTATTGGTTCCTGAACCTGGGCTCCAGAATGTTACTCCACCAGCATGGTGTGGTCCAACACGGAGCGAAGTCAAGGAGCGCCTTCCAGAACCTCAAGGCTCTGCCCATTGCCTGTCTGCATTCAGCCTCAGCACACAGGGCCAGAGCCTCCTAGGAGTGACAGCTTCCTCTGGAGAGAGCTGCTGGGTTGTTTTCTAGGACCCTTCTTTCTCCCAAGGCTGACCCAAGTTTTGTCTTAATCTAGTCTTCCACCACTAGAAGTGCAGCAGCACCAAGGAGGGCCGTGGGATGGGCAGCGTCGTCCCTCTGCTAACCCAGGGGTCTTCCTGACTTCTCATCGTGGAGATGCATTGCCTGATGCCTGTAGGATCAGGGAGGAGAGGTTCATTCAGGCTCACAGTTTCTGGAGGTTTCTGCCAGTCATCAGCTGGCTCCAAGGCAGGTGCATGGCAGAGGAGAGCTACTCCTATCAGGGCAGGTGGAAGGGGGACAGGGAGTAGTGACTGGACCCAGGCCAGCTTGGGCCCTGCTCTCCCAACCAGGTTTCACTTCCTATCATCACACTCAGCCCTAAACCCACCAGGGGTCTAACCCAGAAAGGAGCACCACACCTTCGTGGGCCAGTGACCTCCCAAAGGCCCCACCCCTGGACGCCTGAGGCTTTGGAGGACATCTAGACAGAAGCCCTAGCAGCATATTGTAGTCAGAAGAGCACAGACATTGGAACCAATCAGATGTACCTTGAACTATAATTCTACTCTTGTGTCTTAAAGATTCCTTCCCAACCTAAAGCCATGAAGACACAGTTGCAGCTCAGTATCTGAGGGGGCTGGCTCCAGTGGGATTAGATTTGCTATAACCTAGGCCTGGCCTCCTTTTTCCTATAAATAATCGCTTCATCCCTAACACAATTCAAATGCTGTATCAATAGTTGTGACATTGCATCGTTTAGGAAATATAGTGTGAACTAATTCGTACACAGGTGACACAGCCACAATATTGCTTCCGAATATTTTCCATGTGAGCCTAGTCGGGTCCACAGATATGAAACCCATGGCTACAGTGGCCCAATGATGTGCTCCAAAGTTCTTTCTGAAAACCTTGCAGTTTTTCACATTAACTAATCTTTCACAACTGACTCTTCGCCTAAGGCTACCCATCTGTCCTAATGACATTCAGCCCAAAAGCTGCACTCCCGCAGTGACCCACTGCACCACCATTAGGCACCCATGCGAGCAAGAGCATGTGTGGCACACTCTCCTCTGTCACCGTGCTCCACGGGGCTCTGAGGGTGGCCCCATGCTGTCTGATCAGTACGGTTTGTAAGTTCATATGTGGGGTGGAACACGTTCTTTTGCTTTGTGAATTTTCTTCTGGACAATCAGTTTGTCAAAATAACTGTGAGGATTTTGATTGCTACGCCGAGTCTATATATCAAGGGAGACCTGGCAGATACACGATGTGGCTCCATTGGTATGAAGCTTAGAGCTGGAGAGAAAGCTCAGGGATCCAAGTGCCTGCTTGGCAAGCACAAAGACCCAGGTTCAATCTCTGCTACTGCATGCTGTGCCAGGGAGTAGCAAGACCCTGCACCAAATTAAAAAATGAATAAAAGCCGGGCGTGGTGGCTCACGCCTGTAATCCCAGCACTTGGGAGGCTGAGGCAGGAGGATCGCTGTGAGTTCGAGACCAGCCTGGGCTACAAAAGTGAGCTCAAAGCCAGCCTGAACTACACAGTGAGACCCTGTCTCAAAAATCCAAAAAAAAAAAAAAAAAAAAAAAAAGAATAAAATATTTTTTTAATTGCTAAAAGAGAGCAAGTAAATGGCTCAGTGGGTTAAAGTACCTGCTTCAGCAGACACAAAGACTGGGGTTTGATCCCCAGCCTGTCATGCTGGTCCCTCTCCATGGGGCACCTGAGACAGCAATTGACACTGGGCACGGCAGTACTCACCTGTAATCCCAGGGCTTGGGAGGCTGAAAATAGGAGGATCACTATAATCTGTATAGTGAGACCCTGTAGCCCTTGTACTAAATACATTTTTAAAGGTATTAAAAGGAAGTTTAAAATTAACAAAAAGTGACCTATAGTTTTGAAGGGTTGTTAAGTTTTAAAGATAGAGAAGAATGGATGACTATTAAAGTGGATGGAGTGGTCACCTTGGAAGGACGGTGACTGGAAAGGTAGGCCTAAGAAGCCTGTTTGGCTTTATGACCTGACTTTAATTATATGGCTGTCTCCTTTGCCTTATTTATAAAAATGTGTATTTGTATTTTACTCTCTTTGTATATATAGCTGTTGCAGCCATGTCATCCCCCCATCCCTGTTCTTCTTCCCTGGCCCCAAACTCTAGTTTTCCCAAGTACAAAGCACACCTGTGCGCACAACTGTAACCCCAGCACTTGGGAGGCTGAAGCAGAGGACTGCTGCGTGTTTGAGGCCAGCCTTGAGTACATAGTGAGACTTCATCTCAACAAAACAAAATAAAAATAAAATTCCTCTTAAAAAACAAAATTTAGGGCTGGTGAGATAGCTCAGCATACTAAACATCTGCTTTGGCAAGTGCAGGGACCAGAGTTCTATCCCCAGTCCCATACGCTGGGCTGGCCCCATTCCCAAGGTGTGCTGAGGCAGCAAACAAGTCTGAGCTTGGTGGTGCATGCCTGTAATCTCAGTGCTGGGGAGACTGAAAACAGGAAGGTCACTACCAGTCTGAGGTATGTAGTGAAACCCTGTACCAAATACTTTAAATGAAAATGAAATAAAATAAAATAAAATATAGCTAAATCCTGTATTACCAACTTGGACTTGTCTCCTCACACAACCCTGCAAGGGGTACCTTGGGCAGTGTTTGCACAAGAACACGCCTGTCTTCCTCCCCTTCTGGGAATCTGAACAGGGTCAGAGCCAGAAATGAGAGGAATCCTCTAGAGGACTGTGCAGCTAGCAGTGCCCCACGTGGCCTCCCACCAGACACTGCCCTGTGACTGCGCAGGGAGGTCATCTGTGGTGGCTCCTGGCCATTTCATCACCTCAGGTGTGGGGCAGCATGGAGCTGCATGGTGGGCAGCCTTCAGCAGACGTCAAGAGTTGGCACGGGGCTCTCTCCACCCTGTGCCTCTGTCCTCAGGTCAGGGAAGACTGAACCTGGTGGCTTTGACCCGAAGGCTAAGCATTGCCAGATTGTCACAAACAGTGGCAGAGTTTTAAAGAACTCATTTTGAACTGAGGTTCCTTTACAGCAACGCCATGAAGCTGATACGTGTGTCCCCTGCAGACCTGAGGAGGGAGCAGCCAAAGTGGGCCCCCTAAACATGAGAATGCAAACACTAATGCAAACATTATTGTGAATAACCTAAGCATTTTGCTAAGCACTTCATATGTATAACTCTGTTTACTTTCACATGATACTTCAGTTTCTTTTTTTTTTTTTAGACATTTTATTTTTTATTATTTTATTTTATTTTTTCTTGTTTCAGAACCTTGTTTGTTTATTTCTTTTTATGGCCGGCTCAGCCTTCCCTGAGGGCAGGGCTGGCGCAGCATGTGGTGCCGGGAATCAAACGGCGGTCCCTCAAGCTGCCTAAGCTTTCCTAAGCAGGCGCTTTAGACCACTGAGTCATCCTGCTGGGCCTGATACTTCAGTTTCACTTTGTCCCCCGCTGTATGCTGGGGTGTCCACCTAGTGGTAAATTGTAGAGACGTTTATTATGAATGTAAATGGACATAAGGACCAGCTACAGATGGCATAACAAATACACACATTTATGCACGCCTGTTCATCTGCCAGGCCTTTGATTTCTGTGGCAAGTGACCATCATGTGATGGCGCATCCTCCAATACATCACGTATTATGGCCATCAGAGCTGACAGATTGCCAGCATCAGGCTCCGTCATGGTGTTAATCTACGATGGCAAGGATGAGGTGACAGAGGAAGGACGTGCACCTATCACGCACCGCAGGTATCGTAAGTACACTTACCGCCAAGTTGTTCTAGCATCTGAAGGAAAAAAAAAATCACTAACTGCACACAAAATTAGCTGTCAGCTGAGCCTTAGAGAGAGGAAGAGATGCCTCCATAGGAGCATCAGAACCTTCTCTGTAAAATCTAGAATTGGAACGAAGAGTGGTTTGAGCCTCAGCACAGCCAGAACTTGAACACCCAGACTCAGGAGTGCAGAGGAAGCCAGAAGCCCTGCCCCTAGCAGAGCAGAGAAAGCTGCCAGGAGGAGTGGGCACTGTGTCACCAGTGACAAGGGCACAGGAAAGCGAGGGGGAGCTCTGAGCCCCTGTGCTGCTCAGCCAGCTGTCCCCAGCACACCCTGTCACCCTTCTAACTTGCGTCTGTATAGGATGATTGGTTGTTTTTGTCTTAAGCTAGTTTGACTGTAAAGGGGGTGGGGGGTAAAAGAGAACCCCCCCCCTTTCCTAGGATGCTTGTTTGCTAATCATTCCAGAGCTGTTGCCTCCCTGCCATGTCCTGGAAGCACTGAACGTCCCTTGATCCCAGGTCCCACTGGCCTGACCCCAGATTTACCAAACGCTGCCCACTTTTGTAAAAAAACAGGCAGGACCCCAGAACCCAATCCTCACAAACGCAGCCACAGGAGTTCAATACTCATAAGAACAATGAATTAGAGATGCCTTGTCTAACTGGACACAGAAGACGGAAAATGAAGATGCGGAAACCAGAGGCAGCCATGGACATCGCCTGGGAGATTTTAGCCATCCAGCTGTCTGCTCACCGATGCCCTAGTGGGCGAGTCTGGGACTCCCTCCCTAGGTGACCCCATGAGTACTGAGGTTGAGACCCTGAGAGCATCACTCCAGGGGATGTGATTGGCAGAGGCTGGGTGCATTTTAGAAATGGACAAAGGTGAGGAGAGCCACACTGCCTTGATCCGGTTTGTGAGGTTCTCTCTGGAGCCTGCCATGTGCCTACAGCTGCTTCACGCTTATTATTTCACTCCCTGCAGTGCTCCAGGGAGTCCGAATAACTCCACTAGTGACCAGAAGCCCTAAGTCATGGACTCTATCTCTCCTGATCCACTGGTCCTAGGTGCCCCAAGGCATGGGAATTGCAGAGCACAAGGTTATACCATTTTCCTGGGCCCAGCCCCACAGGGCGAAGTTCAGTTCTTGGCAGCTGACTCAGTCTTCCTGCCAGGAACCTGTTAGTCTGATGCTGGTGGTTGTGGATTATTTTCTTCTTTTGTAGCCCCGAGCTACGGCCCTACTGCCACTCTCATCTTATTTTGAGATGCCGTCTCCCTCAGTTGTCCAGGCTGTCCTTGAACTTGCAGTTTTCCTGTCTTGGCCTCCTGAGTAGCTGTGATTACACACAGGTGCCGCCACACCCAGGCAGAGACAACCCTTGAGAATTTCTCAGCTCTACTCTATTCCCTAGCACAGTTGTGGTGAAAGGGTGGTGCTTGTGCCTCAGCTGGCAAAGTTCACCCTCTCGGCTGTAGAACAGCATCTGGAATGCAGCAGGCGCTCAAGGAAAAGGAGGGAGAGGAGAGAGGAAGTGAGACTCGGACTCAACCCTAACCTAAACCCCAACTCTATCAGGAAAGGTACTAGATAGACTCCGGGACCTAAGGGCCATAACACTGGAGAGCACTTGGTACAATATTTGAAAGGACAGGTACCACATGTGTGAGGCGCTGTGCTGACTTTTCACTTTGATGTCAGACAGCTAACATGAGCCCCACCTGTAGTCTGGGGAACAGGAGAGAACCAGCTTCAGTCATTACAGTGGCCAGATGTTCACAGAAAGGTCCCACTGGGAAGAGGCCCACTCGGAAAAGGCTACTCCTCTGCACTTAGCTTAGTTTTGGCTGCCACAAATGACACCTGTTTGCTCACACAGAGCCTGTGATCACAATGGGCACCTCTGCTGCACTCAGTAAAGGGCCCTTGGGCACAAAAGACAATAAGCTTACAAAGTCCCAGGCACAGCACGGAGGGTAAGTGACGCTTAGGGATCAGACGTGTCTTCCCACGCAAGCAGGAGACAAGGCCCAGGGTTGGCTTTCTGCGATCAGCAACTGAGAAAATCAGCTTAGAAAGCAAATTTATTCTGCTCACCATTTCAGGGGTCCTGGCCTCTGGTCCCTGAGCCCTGCTATCCTTGGCCTGTGCTGAATCAGACATCATGAGGAAGGGGCAGGGTCACAACACCCCTCAAGGCTGGCCACCACTCAGCACTGCTGTCAGGCAGCCCAGGCTATGGCCCAGGTTGCAACCCTGAGATGGGGCACAGCTTCTGTATTGAAGAAATATTACTGCACGGGGCCCGGCGGGATGGCTCAGTGGTTTAAAGCGCCTGCTTGGGAAAGCTTGGGCGGCTTCAGGGACCGCGGTTCGATCCCTGGCACCACATGCTGCGCCAGCCCTGCCCTTGGAGCGGGCTGAGCCAGCCATAAGAATGAGTGAATAAACAAATAAAGGTTCTGAAACAATAAAATAAATAAATAAATATTTAAAAAAAGAAATATTACTGCTACATCCCAGGAGTACACAATACATTAGCCAGCCACACTCGTGGCCCATGTGGCCACAGACAGTCCCGCTGAACGTGTTCACTGCCCAAGCAGAATTACATCACTGCCAAGGGGCCATGCCTCAGTGCCTCCTACATCTCTCTCCTTACCCAAGTCTCTGCCACCACCATAAGTTGCTGTCCAACTTGGAACACAGCTGAGTGGGAACCCAGGGCTATAACCAGTGGGCATTTCCTCTCATAACCAGATAGGGTCCCCCCTGGCTATTCCCACCCCCCTCCAAGGGAGCTTGTTGGGTGAATAAATGCACAGATGAGTAAGGGAAAGAATGTACCAAGCCAAAGGCAGCTGGACAGGATGTGAGCAAGGTTCCATAGCAGGAGGGGAAAACAGTAGCTTGGCTTTAACTCAGAGAGACTGTGGGAGTTGCTAATAAATTATCATAAACAGGGGGAGAGTATTGGTTAAAGCACAGATGCAGCTGAAACATATTATCAAAATCCAAGGCCACATTTCCAAAATGGCCCCACAGCTGAGAAGTTAAAATGCGTATCTCCAGCTGCCTGCCACAAAGATTGTATTTCTGTAGCTCGCTGGTGTATCTGAAATCCTACGTGCCGCAATTCTTAAACACTCCGGGGCCAAGGCATTAAGGCTGATGGCTATGTCTTCTTCAGTAAAATGGGGCTCAACTTGTGCATCTGACAAATGTTTGAGCTTTGACTGTATCAGGCACAGAGTTAGGTGCTGGGCATGCCTGTGACCTAGCAGGACAAGGTTCCTGTCACTGGGGCTGACCTGGAGAGAGATGTGAAACTCACTCCTTCGACAAGACACCAGCTCCAACGTGAGTAAAACCCACTTTTAGAGGATCCCTGGTGTAGCACTAAGAAGAAGACACCTGGCCAGGAGCCGCTCCACAAAGGTAAAAGCCCCACGTGTCAGGGATGATGGCATTTGTGCTGATACATGTTGCCACCCGACTCCCAGGTTGTGTGGACTGAGAGGGGAAGCCACCCTTCATCTGTCCAGGGTCACTTCCCTGACCAGAGGTTACAACAGGCCCGGGCTAATGCTCCCTGCTGACGTCTAGCACAGGGGCAGGTTTCTCCTTGGGGCCTGTGGGCCTTGACCTCCAGAAGGGTTTCCGGGAAAGTTGTAATTACTACAACAGACGACTGAAGCATGCGCTGCAATCCAAACAACATTTGATGCAACTGTCCCCTGAGGGGTGGCCGGGGCCCAGAGTCAAATGTGTTTCCATCTTTACCACCCGGAGAAGACCTATGAATACAGGCTGCAGTGCAAAAGGTGCCCGTTTTGAAGTTCAGGAGAAAGAATACAGATTCCAGCTTTTTCACTCATTTATTGAGTCAGTCAAAGAGCCTCCATGAGCCTCGGATTTCCTGTCTCTGGGGGCCAAGGCAGCCATGCTATGCCCAAATGCATATGAAGTATTCCAGGAAGCATCAACAAATCCTTGCTGTTCTTATATTCAGAGATCTGCAAAGAAAGGCAACAGAAACCCAGCATGCCAGCTGTACCTACCTGCACCTATGCACAGTGGTATTAGTAGCTGACATTTCGACAAGGTGGCTACCATCAGAAGCTCAAAATTCCCACCCTCAGCTCTCCAATGCTCTGTAGGGAAGCTTCCCTCATGGGAAGGGTGCACACTTCAGTAGCCCAGGGCTGGTCTGACGTGTGTGAGGCCCTATGTTTCATTTCCAGCACTAAATAAAGAGGAAAAAAAAAAAAAAAAACCTACCTTGGTTGAAAGACTGGAAGGGTGCAAAGCACGTGGGTCAAAACCATAAATAAATGACCCCCATGCTGCTGGAAACATGCTTCTGAGGACACTTTTTCCTAGGACTGCTTGTTTACACCTTCTCAGGGAGAATTCTTTTTTTTTGTACCAGGGATTGAACTCAGGACCCTTCACTTGCCAGACAAGCGCTCATTCTACTGAGCTATTTCCCCAGCCAAAGAATTCTTTCCAGTACATGAATTTTGAAGATTAACAGTTGGCTCTTGAATGGTTTTGATTCTGTACAAAGAAAATAGGGGACTGGCGAGACAGCTCATTTGGCTAAGTGTCTGCACTGGCAAACGCAGGGACCAGGGTACAATCCCTGGTAATGCATGCAGGCTGTGCCAGCCTCATCCCCCACCCATAGCATGCTGAGCCAGGTGACTGAGTCCAGGCGTGGTGGCACAGGCTTGTGATTCCAGTGCTGCAGAGGCTGAAAACGGGAGGATCGTTATGAGTCTGAGCTGCCAAATGAGAACCTATACCAAATACATAAATTAAAAAAAAAAAGAAAAGAAAAAGAAAGAAAAATAAAAAGGGAAAGGGGTTCAGGGGACCAGTAGATCACAGAATTTAGAAAGAGGCACTTCCTGTGAGCGAGGGAAACTCTTAAGGGCTTGGGGGCTGGATGAAAACAAGGGGCCTGTGGAGATGGAGAGTCCAGAGCAGAAAAGATGACAAGAGAAGGGGACACTTCTCCTGGGTCACTGGGCACTCGGAGCTTTGCGTGGTCCTCGGTTTGACGCTGAGCCCTACCAGGTCATTTTTGCATTGATTCATTCATTCACTGGTTCAGTGGGCAGTTACTGTGCCCCTACTGCACACACAGCTGGCCTCGGCCAGGCCTCTTGCTTTAACTTACTCATCAGGAACAGACAGCAGCAAGCACAGACTTACTCATCAGGAGGGATGCCCAGCATGTGACAAGTTCTCATGTATTAGCTGCTCATTATTAATAAAAGATCAGGTGTCACACTAGAAATGTTGTTTTTAGAGGACTCCTTCCTCTCCATTACCTCTTACCCCAGCACAAACACACCTCAGGTCCAATGATTTACAGTCCGCCCGGCATCCCCAGGCACCGTGTACCACCCCCTTCCTTCCCTGCAAACCTCACCTGAGGGGCTCCCACACATCCCTTGTGGTCCCCCTAGCAGCTGTAGGATCCCAGGCGTCTGTTCCCAGGATGCACTGCATCCTCCTGCTGCCTCCCCTCCGCCCAGTAATGAGCCCTTGCTCTCCATCACCTGCAGCAGGAGGCCACCGCACAAGCCTGGCAGAAAGTGCTCGCTGGGTTTTCTTTCTGCTCATGTGACTTTCTGTCCTTGACATCTGTGGTACAAGTTACAAATGGCTGGTTCATCTTAAGGTGATTAATAGACTTTAATTCATCCTTATCCCCCAAACTGATGGCTCTCAAAGGACTCAGTGCAAGATTTACTTATATTTGAGCTATGTCTACAATTTTCTTCAAGTCTCCGTCTCCATTCGGCCACCACAGAGAGTGGAAATCTCATCAATCCCTGCCAGCCTCGCAGGGGTATTATAAAGGTTAATGAGGCAACTTCCCAGCAGTTCCTGGAAAGCTGAGAGTGTATGAATATTGTTATTGCAAGATTGTTGAGGACTTACAGTGGTTATAAAATAGCAGACATTTCCCTTGGGCTATGAGATGTGGATTCTTAATTAGAATTTTTCAGGTTTTGGTAAGTTCACTGTTTTGGTCAGCATTTTATGAATATTCTGATGAGGTCCCATCTCCCTCCCAGAGTCCGTCAACCCCAGTCTTGCTCGGCGCTGCTCTCTAATCTACAGGATTTGGTCCTTCTTCAGCCCTCAGCTTAGTATCAGACCCCAGTCACAGGGCCTTTTAGGTTTGCTCTCAATCCGAGCTGTCATCATTTCTAGTCTCACTCCATCGACCTCTGGGGACCTCGCTGGGTTATGCTTTTCTTTCCCATGCTTTTTAGCTCTCCGCATCAACCTGAGCACAAGCGTGTAGGTAGGACATCCCTCACTGGGCCACAAACACTTCAAGAGCTTCAGAGTCCCAGGGACAGTGTTCTGGGCAGCACAGTCCAAAGGCCCAGGCCTCTGCTCCCATCACACTAGTCTGCAGGGGAGAGAGACTGCGGACATACTCAACACACAGCCAGCCTGCAGGGACGGCGGGTTACGGACACCAGGCTGACAGTTTCGCAGTATGTTTCGCAGAAGAATGAGCTGCTTTCGGGAAAGGGCAAGTCCAGAGTAGGCAGGAAAATGACACAACTCTTTTGTCTTCCCCCGCTCCTCCCACAGTCTCCTGCCTATCTAGGATGAGCTACAGCAAGATTCACTTAATGCTTGACCAGTCGTTAACCAGCGTCCCACAGCTCTGGTTAAAAGTAGTTTGTTTTTCACAGAATTCAACAAGTTTTGTATTTATGGCATTTGCTCCAGGAGCACCACAGCATGGGCAGCAGCCTGCATAAGTGATCC
Source organism: Myocastor coypus (assembly GCA_004027025.1). Classification (NCBI taxonomy): domain Eukaryota; kingdom Metazoa; phylum Chordata; class Mammalia; order Rodentia; family Myocastoridae; genus Myocastor; species Myocastor coypus. Next base: position 93,772 of record PVJA010002042.1, read on the forward strand.
GAGGTACCTCCCACACAGTTGCACCTCCGGCTCACAGTGCTGTGACCTTAGAGTCCAGCTCCGGGTAGGGGTCCCTGAGAGAGAGGCCCTCCGCTAGTGTCACAGTGGCTCAGAAGAGCCATCTCTCAACACGACCTAATTTGAAGACACATCAAGTCAATGCACTCACTCAGGCACTTGCACTGGCCTTCCCGCCTGACCACACAGAGTGGGGACATCGCTCTGTCTGTCCCCTCCTCCACCTTCGAGGTGTGGCTGATGAAAAACTCATGCAGCTAGGAGACGCCGGTGCCAGGAGTCCGACCTGGGCACTGCCCCTCACCTGAGTGCCCTTGAGCCACCCCAAGCTTGATTTTAAAGTGACTCCAGGATGCCTTCAGGGGCTGTGAGCCACACCCAAGGCAGAGCAGGAGTGCTGGAATGGATCCCACCCCTGTCTGGAGGACTTCGGCAGATCCTCCATGGTCTCCAAAGTTGATCATGACCTGAAAGAAAACAACTGGACGAAAGGACACATCCTCTGCTCAGTCCAGGTGCTCCTTGCCTGGCCACCACCCAAGGAGGGAAGCAGCCCTGTCCTACACAGACCAGTGGCCTGCAGGCGGACACACCCCAGTGCCATGAAAGCACTCTGGTGAGCACAGTGCCACCTGTGCAACCGTGCTAGGCTGGGTCGCCGGACGCCTCCCTGTCCCCTCCCCACTGCCTGTTTCCGCAGCTCCAGCTATGACAACCACCTTTGAAAAAAATATGTTGTTTTCAGTGGTAGAGACGCCGCCTGGTCTGTGAGTCTTGGTACTTGCCGTGAGGCACTCGGCAGAGCTGCAGAAGAGCCCCTGTCCATTTCCCTCCCAAGGGGGTCGTAGCAGCGTCAGGCCAGATGGCCGGCCTTCAGTCCCTAAACCCCACCATGGGAAACGACCTCCAGAAGAACCCTCACACTGAGGAGAGTACGCCAGCGATGGACACGCACTGAAGTAAGCCAAGTGCCTTCTCTTGTTCCATTTGTCTTCCTCAAACTCGGACTTAAAGCATACAACTTGCTGAATTCTTTGAAGCCTTGAGAAGCACTGAGCACAAGGCCAAACCCTTAGGGCTGTGCACTGTCCTCCTCCCCTCTCCTTGGGGAAGCACCGGTCCCTAGGCTCAAACGCCTTCCCCCGCGGTGGCTCCTCCTTGGCTAAGCCACGGCGAGGCACTCTGGGGTGCAGGACTACACGAGTGAAAGCTTGACCAGTTGTTATGGTTTAGGTCTAGTTGTCCCCCACAAAGCCTCATGCAGTCATTGGGCGGGGACTTCTATAGATTGTGACTTGACTCATGACTCACTGGGATTATGTGTTTTAGTACTGATGGGATTATCGGTCTGAGTAGGGCTGGGACTATGGGTGTGGCCTAGGGCGGATATCCTAAAACAGAGAGCCTGATTGGTGTATAAAAAGAGACAGAGAGACAAGCTGGAGTTGTTGCTGTTGCTCTGCTGCCGTGTTTGGTTGGCTGCCTCTGTCACCATTTTGTTGCTGTTCTGTGCCATGAACTGGATGCTCTCTGTCCTGCTCCACTCAGCCTTGGGCCAGCCGAATATGAACTGAAACTTCCAGTAACTGTGAGCTAATAAACCTTTCCTTCCTTCATTTTGAGTGTTGGGTATTTGTCCCAGCAACGAGAGAAAAGTAACTAAGACACCAGTGATTGCCCCTTTGATCACCATATTCTTACTTTACATGTTTTTCCTTCCTAGCTTTTGTCTACTTGACATTATTGAAGAGCTAATCAAAAACTACGATGAAGATTTGCATTCTTTTAAAATTTAGCGCAATAAGAGGCCTTACCAAGGACAATGGATTAAGCATGTTCAAAGTGAGGAGGAAGATTTTGAGTAGTTGAGAGGAAGGAGGAGTAATGACAGGGTCCTGTGCCTCTTACTGAAATACATTTTTTAGACGATAAACATTTACTGTACTTTTTCACTGTATTTATGACCATGCCTCATTGATCAAACTTTTATGGAAATTTCTATCAAATGAAAATATTGTGGTGTGTCCTCACCTGCATCGTTCACCCAATCCCATACTCTACGACTTCCAACTCTTCACCACAGGCAGAATGACCTTGAAAAGTCAGCATTTGGGTTATATTCAGAAAAGCAGGCTCCAGAGGAGTCCACAAGAACAATGGGAGAAGCAGGTGGGGGGGGGGGTCTTTGAGAAGGCTTGGTGGCAATGTGTCTTTACTGTACCATTTTTAATTTAAACAGTCACCATACTTTCTTTCACATCCCATGCATGTATTTGCATTGGTGTGTCCCCTTCCGAGAGATATTCTGCATGAAGACAAGAATTTATGTCAGAACTGTTCTTAGAGTATGTGTTAAGTAAATGTCCTTCCTGCCCCCCACCCAGCACCTCAACACCCTTATTTCAGGCACAGAGGACGTGAGAAGGATCTGCTGTAAACTCTGTCACCCTGTTGATCTTCAGGATTGATTCAGCAGATCCTGCTGCCTAAGCAGTTGTCTCCTCCCATGCGTCCTTCCTGCAGCAGCAAGCTCACCCCTGACAGCAGAGGACTGTTTCCTGGTCAAGGTTATGCAAGTAGCTGCACTCCCCTGCTAGAACTTCTGAACGACTGCACAGCCAAAGAGACAGCACTACTGGTCTGGGCATTGCCAGTCACACCACAGCTCAGAGTCGAGGACAGATTAGAGCTGAGCCCCACTCCTGCTTCCTTGGGCTCTGCCATCCAGGGTTCACAGAGAAACCCTTCCTTTCAGCCTCTACCTGTATGAGCCACATGTGGTCAAGGCATGGTCTGGTCTGCTGCAAAGGGACAAATGCCAGCCATGCAGGATGCTCAGCTGGACCCGCCTTCCCACTGGCTGCCCACTAGTGCTGGAATCTAGGCTGTTCTAGGAAAAGGGCCTCTTGGACAACTGGTGTGTGCTTTCCCTAGAGCAAGGCACGTGCTCTTCATGAAGAAGGAGTGGCTACCTCATCTCCCTCTGTCTAGTGGTGGGGACTGTCAGGCCAGGATTGCCACTGAGGAAACTCTTCAGTTGGAGACAAGTCAGCACAGAATATTCAAGCAGACAAGTGGCAGGAGGCCAGGACCTGGTGGTGATGCCTCTGTCACAAGGAAACAACGCAGCAAGAGGTACTGGGTAGGCAGGAACTGTGAGGGGGACATGGCGGCCCTGCGCTTTCCACTGAAAGCCAAAGCCAAAGGGCTCTAAAAATCAAAAAAGTCTATTAATTAAAAATGAACACATTAAGTGCCTGCCTGGAAAGTGCAAGGTCTTGAGTTCAATCCCCAGTTCTGAAAAAAAAAAAAAAAAAAAACAGTGAGTCCAAGGCCAGCCTGAACTATATAATGAGACCCTGTCTCAAAAAGATTATAATGGCACAAGTGCCTGCCTGGCAAGTGAAAGGGCATGAGTTCAACCACTGATGCTGCAAAAAAAGAAAGAACATATTTCACATGTTTATATCTGATAATCTGAGCAACTACACTGAAGACAACCCTATACAATATAACAGCCATTACTGTATACCTATTAGCTGTCTGTGTTTTTAATTAGGCATCATTTCAAATGTTTATCCATTATTTTTTATTCTTTTTAAAAGAAAAAGAGCGAGGCATGGTGGTGCACATCTGTAATCCCAGCACTTGGGAGGCTGAAGCAGGAGGATCGGTGCAAGTTCAGACCAGCATGGGCTACAAAAGTGAGCTCAAGGCCAGCCTGAACTGCATAATGAGATCCTGTCTCAAAAAAAAAAAAGACATAAAAGAAAAGAAAAGAAAGAAGAACTCATTAACAAAGCGTTTGGGAGGCTGAGGTAGGAGGAACATTGAATTCAAGGCCAGCCTGGGGTACATTGTGAGTTAAAGAGTAGCTTGAACTGTATAATGAAACTTTGCCTAAATGATTTAATACATAAATGACTTAAAAAGAATCTAAATAGGCTCAAAATTATGGCATTCTAGCTTGACCTATCTGGTTTCCCTTTTATGACAGTTTAGGAAACATGGCTGGTATCTATAGAATGTCAAGGAAGTATTTTAGTTCTGGCTGAACACCTATACTCTTCTACATGTATCTATTTGAAATATGCCTTTGTCTACATATAAATACCCATCTCCTCATCTGAAATTCAGTTACTATTACTCTGAGTGGGAGTAGGCATTGACCAAACAAAATGGGCTACGCATGCCAAGGCTACCTATAGACCCGCACCTTGGGAGGCTGACACAGGAGGACTGCAAGCTTGGATTTTGCTCAAGCCATCTAGTGACATCCTGTCTCTACCTAAAAATAAAAAGGGTCTAGGGATTTAGCTCAGTGTGAAGGCATCAGGCTCAATTCCCAGGGGGGAAAAAACCACAAGATGGGTCAGCCACTGCTACTTGGTACCACTAGCTGAGTAAGGAAAGGTTTATGATACTCTTTCAGCCGTCTTTAAAATTTACCTAATAGCTGGTGTTGTGGGGCATGCCTATAATCCCAGCGTTTGGGAGGCTGAGGTAAGGAGGGACATTGAATTCAAGGCTAGCCTGGACTACATCATGAGTTCAAGACTCACTTGAGGGGCCCGGCAGGATGGCTCATTGGCCTAAAGTGCCTGCTTAGGAAAGCTTGGGCGGCTGCAGGGACCGCGGTTCGATCCCAGGCATCACATGCTGCACCAACCCTGTCCTCAGGGCAGGCTGAGCCAACCATAAAAATAAATAAATAAACAAACAAAAGTTCTGAAACAAGAAAATAAATAAAATAAAATAAAAAATTCTTAAAAAATAAATAGATAGATAGATAGATAAAATCAACCTTTATATTAAAAAACTTTTCAGCAGGATGGCTCCCACCCACGTGCACAGAACTCTGCTGCGAACACAGGGTGCATGAGTCCCCATGCTCTGCTATGGGGAGCCTGGAGTCCTGGAGAGGGAAGAAAGCAGAACCCACGGGCTTGCGGGTGAGAACTCAGAGGTGCACAGGCAACACCCACTTAGCGTGGTGCTGATGGAAACCACCTTGGTACAGAGCCCTGCAGTGCCACTCTGACTTAACCTGGGCACTATGACACCAGGCATGCACAACATACACCTGTGGTCACATGTGTCACAGATGTGCAAGCAAATTAGAGAAGCTGAGCTCCCTGGGACAGAGCTGTGCTTAAGATGTCCTAAATGAATGGGCAATGCCCGGGCCGGAAAGACTGGGGCAGTGGGGACAGCGAGAAGCACAGCAGGAGAACCTCAGGGATTCTGCAAGCATCTGTGAGACTCCCTGAGATGACAGGTGACAGAAAGGTGGAGCAGGGCTGGGGAGATAGCTCCATGGCACAGGCACCCGCCTGACAAGTGCAAGGTCACAAGTTCGAGCCCCTGTCCCTCAAAAAAAAAGATGATCAAGAGATTTTTAAGGCGGGTGTGGTGGCGCACACCTGTAATCCCAGCACTGAGGAGGCTGAGGCAGGAGGATCAATGAGAGTTTGAGACCAGTCTGGGCTACAAAAATAGGCTCAAGGCCAGCCTGAACTGCATAAGGAGACCCTGTCTCAAAAAAGACCAAAAAAAAAAAAAAAAAAAGGTTAAGCAAAGGTTATCTGTGAGCATCTGACATATTTCATCACATTTGATGCACATATTTACTTGTAGTCCTGGGGATCGCACCAGGGCCTCACAGTGTACCACACATGCCCCAGCCCTCACTCTTGTCTGTTTGATGACAGACTGTCACTAGGTTGCTCAGGTTGGCCTCAAACTTGTCATTCTTCTACCTCAGCACACTGGCTCCATACATTTATCTCTGCTAAGTCCCTGAACGCACATGAGATTCTCACATGCCACATTATATATGCTAAGCACTGGGCCCACTTCTTACATGCAAAAAAGGAGTGATTGTAAACTGGGAAAAAAAATTAAAAACTGTAAATGTGGCCTTTTATGCACTCCCTGTCATCTCAGGGCAGGCAGCAGGCTCTCACACACAGCACACTTGGGGCCTACACTTCCCTGCGCTTCAGAGCTCCCAACAGTAGAGGAGTTAGGGGTTGGCAGGACTAAAGGTGAAAGTAAGGAGTGCACTGCCGTCCAGCTTTTCTGGGCAGTTCCCTCATCCGAGTGTGACCTCGTTCTGTGACATTTTCACAGGGGATTTGGGAAGGGGATGGCAAGTCTGCCCACAGCGCACATCCAGATCTGCGCTGCATCCCAGCCTTCTCTGGCACGTGTCTACTCCCTTCCCTGTGCTGGAGAGCATGGTGTATGACAGTGACAAACACCATGTGGCCCCAACACAGGAGGGCATGTTGACAGCTACTCCAAGCTGACGCCAGGGGACCATGACTTGCCAGGCTCAAAGGACAGCAATCCAAGTTCAGCAACCAGAGAACTGGAACTGTCCTGGCCCAAGAGGCAGGTTACTAAAGTGTTTGGCAAACCTTCCATTTGGTTGTTAAAGTGGCTTGGAGTGGTAACACCAGCTTCTGTGTAGTTCCAGGGCACCTGCTAGAAACGCTGAAGGACTGCACCACCTATAAAAGGCTGAATGTGGCCTTTTATGCACTAGGAACCATAAAAGCACAACAAGACAGAGAAAAACAAAGTTTCTGCAAGATGTAGATTCTACCCCGTTTAGAAGCACCATTTAGTTGGCACCTGATGGAGGCAGGGTGCTGGTTTCAGTATGCATTCACAGATCAAAGATGCAAGTGTTACAAATGTGAGTATAGTCTGAAAATGTCCAGGACCTGCCCCGGCTTCAGTACTTTACTTATGAGCACAATATTCATACACTCTCCCAGCTACTAGGTTGCTGACATTATCTGAAGGCCACAAAACATCTCAGAGGGGACTCCCAGAGGCAACACCCACTTAGCACGGTGCTGATGGAAACTGCCTTGTCATGGAGCACTGCGGTGCCATTCTAACCTAACCTGGGCACCGTGACACTGGGCATGCACAACACACACCTGTAGTCACATGTGTCACAGATGTGCAAGCAAAGCTGAGAAGCTGAGGCCGCTGCACTCCAGGTCTCAAATCCTAACACTGAGCATGGGTAGGAAGGAGACCCCTTTCTTAGGTAGAGGCAGACTGCTAACCCTGCTGCCCACCTCAGTCATTAGCAGGTTTGATTTTCCATAGGGAGGAATTTCTTCCTGATACAAAAGCTGCCCCTTTGAAATCCTTACCAAGTGAAAAAAAAAAAAATCTTTGGAAACCGGCCTCAGAGCTTGGCCACATAAACATGAGCTGGCAGCAGAGTTATACCAAGGCTGATGGCATGCATAGCACGCATGCAACAAACACTTGTTCAGACTCCACAGCTGAGGCGCCACCCACGGTCTCCTGACTCTACAGCCCCATCTGCTGGGCAAATGCATGCATCTCTAGCCTTGCAGGTGGTGATCAGAACACCCTGCTATCAGAAAACCAGAACAGAAGGGTAGAGGTGAAGGACATTATAAGACATCTGAGCTGGTCCATTATTTTACAAACGAAGAAGATAACTATGACCCCAGCAGATTCCAGACAGAAGAAATAGGAAAAATTCAAGAACTGTCAAAATTGTGCTCGCACAGAGTAAGTCCACATTGACAGGTACAGACAATGTGCAGGAGCTCAAGTGAGAGGAAAGCACTCCACCTCCTGAAGATATTTTTGGGATTAAAATCGCAAAATTTTCAGGGCAAAACAGGTACATACATTGGGATGGATTTCACCTCTGTACACATGTGCCTCACTGACTTATCCTCCTCCATCCCTCAGGTGAGTCATGAGGGCGAGAGATGATTGCTCCAGGGCAGGCACAGAGTAGGAACGCTAAAACTGGGGCAGGGAAAGGACCTGAGGCAGCTGTAGGGGCAAACTGATCCCATAAGTTTGAGGCCAGCCTGGGCTACAATGTAAGTTCAAGAGTAGCTCATAGCAAGACCCTGTCTCCAAAAACTAAATCAAAACAAACAAAAGCCAGTGACAACTAAGAAGTTATCATGAGTTAAGACACAGTGATGTAGCAAAGATTGTGATTTTGGGGGCTGGGGAGAGAGTTCAGTGGAATCAGTGCTTGCCTGGCAAGTACAAGGTCCTGAATTCGATCCCTGGTACCACCATAAGAAAAAAAAAAATGCCTATTTATCAGCCAATCTTTCTAAAGAGAACAAAGAGTTATACTTCTGGGGCATACTATAAATAGGAGCATTGGTCTGCTGCCTACGAGATTGTTCTGGGTTCTGTCTGCTGTAAACTCAGCTCAGACAAGACAATCCCTCCTCTAGTTCGCCTCTCTCCTCACATTTTGCTGGACTCATTAGAAAGAAAACAGTTGATGCTTTCTACTTTCTGCCAGAAAATGTCCCAGCTGGGCCCACAAACTCATTCATCACTCACACAGTGCCCGATGTGTTTGCTCATGTGTGTGTGGGGTGTGTGTGTGTGTGTGTGTGTGTGTGTGTGTGTGTGTGTGTGTGTGTGTGTGTGTGTGTGCGCGCGTGCATATGCTCACATGCACACCCATGTGTGCCCAGTTGCAGCTGAAACATAACGATGGTGCTCCTATTGGGAAGCTGGCTGTGTGCAAACTTCATCTTGGTCATTTTCGCTCCCCACTTCAGTTCTCCACACTTGGGTGGGCAGCAGGGTTAGCAAACAATCTGCATCTACCTAGGAAAGGTGTCTCCTTCCTGCCAAACTCCCCCTCCCTGCCATCCTGAGCCTTGTCCCCAGCTGCCTCCAGGACCTGTGCTGTCCCTGACAGTCTCCAAGTCCTTTCCTGCCTGTCTTCTCCCCTCACTCCTGCCAGCTTATAGCCCCCCATGGTCGCAACACCTAAGTACTGGGTCCACTCCAGAATCTCTGCCTACACAAAAGCCATCCACTCTGTTCGTGGCACCCAGCCTGAGCAGGCTGGTGCAGTCCTAGACAGGCGGGCAGCGCCAGGAAGGAAGCTCCAGGAGGGCTCACTCACCGGCTCAGGAGCTCCTCCGGTGCTGATAAGAAAGCTACAACATTTTTCACAAGGTTTGGGACTCTTCTGATCTTCAAGCTAGGCTTTAAGCGGGCACACAGCCCCAGGGCCAGCAGCCTAAGTGGCAGGAAACACGTGCTGCCAGGGTGGCCAGCAACTCTGCCATCTGCTACTGACTCATAGTCCCAGGCATCCAAGTCTCAGCAGCTAGGGAAACAATCTTACCTCTTAATCACACCTCTCAATTCGGACCCCAAGATTACTTTATAAACATGTGGGCCTGAGGCCTGGGAGATAGCTCCATGCACAAGTGCCTGCCTGTCAAGTGCAAGGTTATGAGTTTGAATCCTAGTCCCAGCAAAATAAAAAAACAAACAAACAAGCATGTGGGCCAGAGCTAGGCCCCAGCCCTGCTTGGAAGTTCCTATCTGCTCTAAGTTAAAACCTGGAATGGCACTTGGTGCCTGAATCTCAGCCACTGTGGCCTCCCAAGCTGGCTGCCCCTGAGCACTGTGTTTAGATTGGTGGCATATCTGCTGGCTGGAGGAAACTTCTGAGGTGGGCTGTGGCTGGCATAAGCATTCCATGGTGCCAAGCCTGTCCTCAGGAGGAGGCCTCTGGAGATCTATCTGGCTGTGTGTATTGGTCAGGGTTTTACTTAAAGAAGCAGAACAGATATAAGGAATGGATATTAACACAAATATACAATCTATAAGGAATTATAAGATTGGCTTACAACAGTCAGCCACAAAGTCAGATGAGGAAGTGTGCAGAGGATATCTACACACCCCAGACTGAAGAATTTTGTTCCAAAGTCTGAAACTCAGGGCAGTGCTCTGTGTACGACAATATCCATCAGCTTGTGGGTCTGTGATGGATGCTGAAGAGTATGCAATGGAAGGTGAAAGATTCAAGCTGGAGGCAGAAGAGTCTGTGCTGCAAGCCAGATGATGAAGTCCAGGCTGAATATGAAGACTGAAGTTCCTCTAAGAAGTAAAGTCTTGACTCCTTCCTCAGCCCCTTTATAAAGTCTCTTTGTGCTGAGTCACTCTGAGGTGGGCCCATTTTGCCCTAGGGTGGAACCAATCATACCCTAGGATGTGCCTTTGATCTCGCTCTAGGGAGGAGCCAATCATATCCTAGGTAGACCCTGGTCACGCTCTAGGGAGGAACCAATTGTACCCCAGGGTGGGGCCCCCACTAACAGGGAACTGGGCCACTGAGTCATCCTGTCAGGTTGACACAATGTATCAACCACTACACTGTAAAGGGGTGCCACCATCTGCATCCATTAGGCAAGGCTGCCCTTGCCTTTGGGGGAGCAGGGTGCCCTGCCACTTACAAACTACATCTACCCTGCAAGGAACACAAGATGAATCATGAACCACTTTCTTAGATGGACATAAAAGTAAAAGCAGAAATTCCATGCTTTAAGTCTACACCTATCACACACACGAGCTGTTATGACCCCTCCCACACCTGAAGGAGCACTCAGAGCCATGGTCAAGTAGAAGCCTGGGTGTGATGCAGAATTCATGGAAGATCCACTGAGAATACCATTTACAAAGCACCTAGTATGTTCCCGAGCCTGTGGCCACCTCTGCCAAGTGAAAACATCCCTAGAGGTGGGTGTTGTGGAAATGAGGCCATGAGACTCTCAGGATCCTGCTGGAAGCAACACAACTCATAAGCAGAAGGCTGGAATATAAGCCCAAACCTGACTGATGCCCAGCTTGAGCCCCACAAAATGCACAGTAATGTAGCACTGCTGAAACCCTGGAGTAATCTGCCTCCCAAGCACTCAGCCACAGAGTCCCCCTAAGTCTAAGCAGCCCAATAACAGCACGTATTTTCTCAGAGCTCTTATTTTTAAATAAAGACAACCCACAGTGCAGATAGATCATTGCTATGCTAAGGAGTCAGGCCTCATGTTTGTGAGCCTGAAATGTTTGAAAGGGTAAACCCGGACAAAGGGAGGCCAGAACAGGCTTTGAGTAGCTAATGCACTGCTGCAGGCGCCCAGAGTAGACATAGGGATGGAACTGGAGCCAGTGAACCAGAACAGCAGCGAAACAGCCTTCCAAAGACAAGGAGCTCTCACGGCAAAATAAGGACAGGGAAGGAGTCCTGTAGGATCAGCAAGAGGCAGCTGAAATTAGGACTTAAACTTTCTCACATACTTTATGGCAAGTTATACGAAGTAAACTCCATAAACATGTAAAGAGACAGTTACACCAGGCTGGGCAATAAGAGGTAGAAATTTACATTCAAGCAAGTGCCCTTTATTTTATTTTTTTTTTAAGAATTTTTTTAGTTTTTTTGTTTGTTTGTTTCATAGCTTTTGTTTGTTTGTTTGTTTGTTTGTTTTTATGGCAGGCTCAGCCTGCCCTGAGGGCAGGGCTGGCGCAGCACGTGGTGCCAGGGATCGACCCACAGTCCCTGCAGCCGCCTAACCTTTCCTAAGCAGGCACTTTAGATCACTGAGCCATCCTGCCAGGCCCCAGCAAGTGCCCTTGATATTTTTAAAAACTCAACATATTTATTTTTTAAATTGTTATTGTTTCATGTTTATAGTACAGATGATCACAGCCATCATGGGGGGTTGGCACATGCATGTAATAGGTAAAACGCTACATATTTAAAATGCACATTCTGACCACTGAGGACCAGTATTGAGCCCTGGAAGCATCAGACAATCAAAATAAGATGCACCTATTGCAGAAGCCAGAAGAGCCAAACTCTGAAACAGTGAAACAGGGTTACCAGAGGCTGGGCAGGGGATGGGCAGACAGCAGTCAAAGGCCACACACTGTTTAGACAGAAAGAATCAAGATCTTATCCATGACAGTGAATGGAGTGAATGAGAGATGAAGGTAGGGTTAGGGAGGGAAAGGGAAAGAGTGACAGAAGAATGAAGGTGCGCTGCGTGTACCCACCTACTCCACGATGGCTGTAGCCAATGTGTGCCCGCAGGTGCTATTAAAAATAAAAACTGCTGAGATTTCCCACTATAAAAAGTATGTGAGGCAACCTAGATATTAATTCTCTTGTTTTAGTCATTTCACAATGCATACACACATCAGAAAGTTGTGTTTTACTAGAGAGGCTGAGGCAGGAGGACCACTGTGAGTTCAAGGCCAGCCAGAAATGCACACAGAGATCCCATCTCAAAATGCAAAAACCAAAAATGCTATTTGGAGTGCATGTTACAAAAATTTTGGGATATTTTACTTTTGATGCTAAATCTTTAAAACTCAAGGTACATTTTACAATAGCACACAGATATTCACATAGCAATGCACAGCTATTGGCTATGGTACTGAGGGCTACTATATACTTCCATTCTATACTGGCCCTTTAGGATCATAAGAAATGTTAACACTTACTTTTATGTAATTCTGAATACTGCAGCTATTTTAATCATTCTAATTCAAGTTATTTAAAGTTGTAATGGTATGAAAACACCTATTACAGCTAACGAAGATAGGGCACAGTAGCTAAGAAGACATCTCAACAACTTTACTATCACATGAAATAAAATTGGTACACTGGGTGTGGTGGTGCACACCTGTAATCTGAGCACTCAGGAGGCTGAGAGGTGGATAGTTCCAGACCAGTCTGGGCTATAAAGTGAGCTCAAGGCCAGCCTGAACTGCATAGCAAAACCCAATCTCAAAAAGACAGAAGAGGAAGAGGAAGAAGAAGAAGAAGAGGAAGAGGAAGAAGAAGAAGAGGAAGAAGAAGAAGAAGAGGAAGAAGAAGAAGAAGAGGAAGAGGAGGAGGAAGAGGAAGAGGAAGAGGAAGAGGAAGAAGAGGAAGAGGAAGAGGAAGAAGAGGAAGAGGAAGAATAAGAAGAAGAAGACAAGAAGAGGAAGAGGAAGAGGAAGAGGAAGAAGAGGAAGAAGAGGAAGAGGAAGAGGAAGAGGAAGAAGAAGAAGAAGAAGAAGAAGAAGAAGAAGAAGAAGAAGAAGAAGAAGAAGAAGAAGAAGAAGAAGAAGAAGAAGAAGAAGAAGAAGAAAGGTGACAAAAAGCTGTTGGCATTGACCATATATAAATACATATATTTTCATGTATTTGGTATAGAGTCTTACTACGTGGCTCAGAGGCTAAAAGCCTCTCCAGTGCTGGGATTATAGGGGTGTGGCACCATGCCTAAACTCAGTAGCTAGCTCAGTGACCCAGGGGTGGAGCTGGGGCACCATGCAGTACCAGGGATTGAATCCTGGTCCCTGTGTTTGCCTAAGCAGGCACTTAGTCCACTGAGCTATCTCATCAGTCTGACCCTTAGTATATGTTAACCCTTCCAATGTCCAGCCCTTCAAACACAAGCCAATAACCACATCCTCTCTCCTTGGCTTCCAAAGCAAGCCCCAGGCAAACCTCTCACCCAGGGCCATCATTCAGTGCCTTCCCTGGGACCCTCTTTCTCCACAGCAGCTAACATCATCGAGTGCAATGATAGAGGCAGGCTGAGGGCAGTGGCTCTTGCCACGTGTAACCAGGAGCAACCAATCACCTGAGCAAAGCAAGAAGTGGGCAGAAGGAAGGGAGCAGAGTAGCCTTGCTGTCTTCAGTATCATGAAATACTCCAATATCCCAACACATCATCCTCTTCACGTAAAATAACTAGAGTTTCCCTGCCTAGAAATTAAGAGTCTTAAAGAAAAAATATTTTTTTAAAAAGATATAATAATAATAGTAATAATAATAATAAAGACTGCAGCCACAGTCTGTTGGTGCTGGAAACTTATAAGCAGATTAGTGGCTAAGGCTGGCCGGCTCGGCCCCCGCAGCACAGAACCCGCCCTGCCTGTAAGGTCCCCACTTGAAGCTCCTCCACCCAAAGGGGTTGGATTTCCCTTGCTCACGCTCATATAACCCAGAGTCCTGCATGTGCCTTCCGTGAGTGAGTAACCCTCAATCTCTACAAAGACTTATCTTATACTGCAGCCTCCACAGTTCCATGTAGTATACACAACCGCTCTGCTGTGTAGAAACCCCAGACTCCAGTGCAGGCAAAGTGGAGAGCTGACTTTTTCTTTCCAACCTCTCCCATCAGCACTGCACTATTAATCCAGTGCCCATTACTTAATTTTGCAATTCAAACAAATAGTAACATTCATAGCAGAGTCTTCCTAAGCAAAATAAATAGGGTCTCCTTACTTTTATTCTATAAATTGGACACTTTCTTCCCACACTTGAGGCACACGGAAATGTGCTGTATCCCTTGAAGGACCTGCCCAGGCTGAAGCTGAAATGGCTGGTGGTGGCCTCAGGTTGGTGGCCACAGGGCTGATCTCAGCCCTCCAGACAAGAACATGCAAATTCCATGTAGCCCTGGCCAGTGAGCCCACAGTGTGTGTTGGGGGGGGGGGGCTACACTACAGCCAGGCCCCAAGGCTGCAGAGGGGAGCTCCTCCCGGGCTCCATGGGCTGGCCTGGCTGCACCTCTTCCCCTCCTGGGGCGAACACCATTCACCCTTCTGCACGTCCCGTGGTGACTCCACAGCCACTCTAGAACTGCAGCTGTGACACCAGCACAGCCCTGTTCCCCGCTAGTTTATGTATCTGCTCGGCCACGCACTGCTGAGCCTGAGCGAGTCCATCAGCCTGTCAGGCTCCCCACTTCGGTTTCTGATCTCTACAACCCCCTTATAGGTACAATAATACTAGGTCTTCACACAAACACTGCACTGTTAATAGCAACATCTCCACGTACTGAGTTTATATTTTATATTGTCAATTGCATACTTGAAATATTACGGATTTTCAATATACTTCACTGTATTGAGTAAAAATACAGTATATTCAGCTATAAGTAAAGATACAGCTCGAGGCTTTTAGGGGTAAATGGATGCAATGAGACCATACTCCTAAGTGAAATAAATCAGACCTGCATGTGTAAACATCATATCATCTCCCTCGTGCAAGAGCCCAAAAGGGTAAATAAAATCTCAAAGGTGCAGTCGATCCTGTGAAGGCAAAGAATCTGCTCAGAGGGAAGAACTGGGCTGAGGGAAAAGCAAAGAAAGAAGGGGGAGATGTATATTCAGGGTAGCTTGGATAATTGTGCAGATTTAAAAAAAATAAAAGAAGAAATTGTACGGATTTCTGCTGCCCTAATGAAAAAACCTAATGAAAATGCTTACTTTTTGTCTCTCATTCCTTTTTAATTGTTATAATTTTTGACCAATTTTGCATGCTTATCCCTGGTAATCTGAACTAATTGAAGACAATATGCAATATAAAAACCATTGTTGAATTCCTATTGTTTTGTTTAGTGAAATTCTGTATCATTTCTAATGTTTTTTAAACTATTTTTTATTCTCTTTAAAACATAAAAAGATTGCATCTAAAAAAAAATTTTTTTTAAATCCGTAGGACTTTTAAACTATACCAAGCTTCATTACCAACTATACCAAGCTTCATTAGCGCCACCTGTTGGCTCCCGGCGGGAACTGCTCACCAAAATTAATACCGAACCACACGTTACAGTGAATAAGCACCTGCAGGCCTGTCTCCCTTCTGTTTCAGAGTACAGCAAACGTGTCTCTCCATCTCCCAGCCCCCACTGTTCCTCACCTAGCCCCTTCCTCTTAGGATTACCAGCATCTGAGTCTATTCACACCTCTCACCTATCAGGAAATCTAAGGCCCAGGGGACAGAGCTAGTATTTATCTGATTCATTGTTCCTATGTTGCAGAGCAGCTTAGAGCAAAGAAGTTTCCTGAAACCGCTAGAATAACTCCTCCACTCCTCCATGCCATCCTCTTTACAGGAGGCATGGGAAGGCTGGCCCAGGAGGTCACTGTGCCCTTAGGGAGGACCAGCAGAACCAGTCGTTAGAGCACAGACTCAGTGGGTAGGGAACACAAGCTGGGACAGAGGGTGCCGGGTGGCCAAGGCGGGACCAGCACCCACTTCCGCTGCACTCAGACATGCGGCTGTGGAGGACAAGCTGGAGGGGGCCTGCACCAGTCCCCTTCATAGCCACTGCGCCCATCACCTCCTGCCACTGGGGCCCAATACCTGATACCCAAAGCTTGGGAGTAAAGGTTTATCTGGATCTGGGGAGCAATGCTCTTGGTATAGTGGCTAGGAAGCAGGGAAGGTGGGGGTGGGAGGGCGACAAACACTTCCAGATCAGGCTGCAGAGGCCTGGCACCTCCGCCACCCCAACCTCCTAAACGCACAGCAGTTACTGCTCCATAGTCCCATGGCCTTCCAAGACCATCCCCCTCTCCCTCCCAGCACGAGGCTCTTGGGGACATCCTGACACAGATGCGGGCTGGGCCAGTGCCTGCGTACTTGCAGGGATGTGGCCTTACTACATACAAGCCATCCTGCCAAGAGTATGGTGGGCTCCCAAACCACCAACAGAAGGTCCCAAGGTGTATATGACATACACACCAAAGGCTAAAGCGACGCCAGGTAAGAACAGGGAAGGTGTGAACTAGGAAAGTATTTATCTCTGCTCCTGTCATCCACCCTACTGCGTAGGAAGCAGTCCGCACGCAGCCTGAGATATGTGCTATCACACTGCTAGCTGTAGGTCGAGCACCGTGGCAGCAGCCGTGTCCCCAGTCCTCAGCTGCAGAATCCCTTAGGTCAGTGGTTCTCAACCTTTCTAATGCCGTGACCCCGCAAGACAGTTCCTCAGGTTGCGGTGACCCCAAAGCAAAAAATAATTTTGGTGGCTACTTCAAAGCTTTAATTTTGCTACACTTATGATTTGGAATGGCCTTGGGCGACCCATGTTCTGGTCATTTGACCCCCACCGCAGTCAC
This sequence comes from Myocastor coypus, assembly GCA_004027025.1. Lineage (NCBI taxonomy): Eukaryota > Metazoa > Chordata > Mammalia > Rodentia > Myocastoridae > Myocastor > Myocastor coypus. The sequence goes on from PVJA010002042.1 coordinate 110,527, forward strand.
GACCAACAAGTTGAGAACCACTGCCTTAGGTTATTTCCTAGAAATCAGAAAGGGCATCTCCAAAAATGCTGAGTGTGTTGTAAAAAATAACCACTTTATTCAGTATTACAGTTTCAGTATGTTTTCTTTAACAAATGAAAGAGAAAAAAATGCCACTTTACATCACATCAGAATGGGTCAGCAGGAAAAAAATACTGCGATAAACTTGTCTCTGGTATCAAAAACTCCTGTCCGAGCTGTGGGTGTCCCCTGCGCCTTCACCTGGCACTTCTTGCCACCGCTCTTCACTCTTCCTCCATTCCACAGGAGAGGACTAGTACAGCTTTGGTGGCTTCATCCACAGGAGCACAGCTGTTGGATTCTTCTCCAAAGGCACTAACCCATCAGGTAGCCCCTGCCAAAACAGTCACACACACAGAAAGTGAAAAGGAAGCAACATGTTAATACGTCAAAATTCTAAGATGAATCAAGTAACAATCCAAAGCCATAACTGTGATTCCTCCTGCTGTTCGTGTTTCTTATCTTGCCCCTTCATTCCAGCACATGAAGTACTAGGGCTCAGCCCTGTCACTCTTTTCTCTCAAGGAGATAAAATTACAAAGCAAATACAATGGTTCAACAAATATACAGTGATTGTTTGCACTTTTCTTGGTTTTTTTTTTTTTTTTTTTGGTGGTACCAGGAATCAAACTCAGGACCTTGTGCTTGCCAGGCAAACACTTAATCCACTGAGCTATGTTCCCAGCCCCAGTGATTGTTTGCATTTTAAGAAGTTTACTAAGGCTGGCCATGGTAGCACACTCCTGTAGTCCCAGCATTCATGAGGCTGGGACAGGTGGATCACTGTGAATTCAAGGCCAGCCTAGGCTCTAATGCAGCGAGTTCAAGGCCAGCCTGAACTACTATGTAGTGATACCCTATCTTAAAAGAGAAAGAAATTTGTTATAATAGAAGATATATTGCTACTAATTCTCCTTAAAATTCTCCCCTTGATAAAACACACTCATCCTTTTTGACAGTTTCATAAGTAGTTCTTTTTTGTTTGTTTTGTGGTACCAGGAATTACACTCAGGACCCTGCACTTGCCAGACAAGCACTTATTCTACTGAGTCAGAGCAGTTTTGAAGTCCTCTTTCCCAAGTATCTTTACAAAAATGTGCTAAAAAATGCTGGACCAGGCCGGGTGTGATGGCACACATCTGTAATCCCAGCACTTGGGAGGCTGAGGCAGGAGGATCGGTGCGAGTTCGAGACCAGCCTGGCCTACAAAATGAGCTCAAGGCCAGCCTGAACTGCACAGTGAGACCCTGTCTCAAAAAAAGCAAAAAAAAAAAAAAAAAATGCTGGACCATCTAAGGACCATATAAAAATATCACCATGTGGTCCTCCTCCACCTTAGTCACCAATCTAGCACTGTGGGACTTATGGATCCTCCCCAAAGTAAAAATGGTCACCAAAAACCATTCTGAATGGATTCAGGACATCAAGGCAGCCTGGACAGTGCAACTAAAAGACACACTCTCCATAGGGAACTTGTACAAATATTCACATTTTCCATCATACCTCTTATGTAAAAAAACATAGAAATAAGAAAAAGGTAGAGAAAAAAAGCTATACAAAGGCTAAGAATCAGAGTCAGCCTGGTGCAGTGGCACAATCTTAGAACTTGGGAGGCTAAAGCAGGAAGACTGCTTCAAGTTTGAAGCCAGACTGGCTACACAGTGGCCAGCCTGAACTATATAGCACAATTCTGTCTTATAGAAACAAACAAAAAAAAATTTTTTTTTCAAAAAAAACCAGTCCCCCTTGAAGTCTCAGAATTACAACCACCAATGCTCTGTATGGAAAGGAATAGCTCCAGGTGTCTAACAGCCCAAATCACCCAAGGAAGCAGAGGATGAGGAGGGCCTCCTGCCCAGGAGCCTTCAGGTTCCCAAGAGAACGCAGGGCTGGTTCCATCTCCACTCTCAGGAAACACCAGCACAGTCAGGGCTATGGCTTGCCTGTGACACAGGCCCCTTCTGTGGGGGATCTAAGCACACAAGCGCCAGCCACATCTTATTAAGTGAAAGCAGTGAACTCAGTGTTAGAGGTCCCAGTCTTTCTACAAATCCACAGGACCAGAGAAAAAGCAGAAGCCCACAGAATGCAGGCACTGGCTCAGAGACCTTTGCCACAGTCCCACCTGGGCCAGAGGCCTTGAGAACGCCCAGTCTGGGGACCCCTACACCCCTGGGAGATGGAGTTCTGTGCAGCACTGGGCAGCCTGAATGAGCAGCCACTCTCCGCCACCAGCTCACACTCCCATTAGCCTCCATTCTCCATCTGTAGGACAGGACCTGAGCGCCTCCCTGAGGGCTGGCACAGAGCACAGCAGGGCCTGCTCCTCTTCCCTCCTGCTGGAAACAGACTCGATTGTGCCCTGGCTGCCAATCTAGTGTAGCAATGTCCTGCTGAGCATACATCGTCTGATGCAGACCAGCAGGCCCAACCTGCTTCAACAGAGCCTTGCCTTCCTAGATACTCTCACTGTGACCTCAAAGGACCACATTTCTTGCTCCTACTGCCTGGATGCATGCACCAACGTGCACACTCATGTGGGCTCGCTCCCCTGTCCACAAGAGACTTTCACAGCTAAGCTTCCCAGCTCCAGAAGGTCTCTAGCAGACGTCCTTCATGTCCACACCAGGCACAAACAGGCACTCTGCAGACAGCTGGGACTGGTGGAGACCCCCCCTGCAGCCTGTGAGTGTGCGCTCTGGACCTCTATCCTATCTGGGTCCCACTTGGGGCTCTTGCCCAAATCCACTGTGTGGCTTCTTAATTAATGAAGCTCACAAGTCACTGTCAAACTACACTAAGATGGAAAAGAATAAACTGATACATATAACTCAGAGGTGTCCCAAATTTCCTGGTCAAGGAGATTATGGGACCTCAGAGGAAAGGGATGAATGAACTGCAGTGCGTCTAAGGAGAGTCACCCAGAGAAAAACATTCTCTCAGGCTTTCACAGAAAGCAAAATGGCCAAGCAATGGCCATGACTCGTCCCGAAGGCTGATACTAACAACAGTTCTACAAAGTACTGTCTATGGTCTCAAACTTAATCCTGAGGGGATTTGACCCTGGAAGATACAAAAAAAAAAAAAAAAAAAAAAAGTTTAGATATA